>JAUTBV010127803.1:0-12433 GCA_032361325.1 Lepetodrilus fucensis | reverse complement strand
TTGGGTGTCATTTGGGACGCAACACTCTACACCCATAGAGAGAAGAATATATTTCCTTCTGGATATGTCAACAAGACAGGGTAGACACTTACAGGGTAGAGACTGATGGCAATAGCTCTTAGATAATAGGCAGTTGTGTCTTCTGACACTGACTGGTGTGGAACAAAGTGCATAATACAACTTTATCAGTTTTGATGCAAGTCCAAAGTATTGTATAAATAACATAATAATCTGCAACATTAAATGTTTATTTCAAAGCGTAAATCTAGCCACTCAAAGTACAAAAATGGTTCTCAGGCTGTTAAAAAGATCAATATATGGTAGTGTTTTTAGGAACTGTGCAGTTGAACATGGTTTCTCCCCCCCCCCCTCCCACTCCCCCACCAATGGACAAATTTATCCATTATATATCATTGTATATGTCATGATTCTTCATGCATGATCCTCTGGCTTTTGTTACTGTTATACCACTAGGGAGATGAAGCAATACGGCCAGAGATAGACTAGAAACTGTATACATACATAAATACCCAGGCTATATCTACTGTATAGAGACGTACGTATATATATGCATATATTACATTATTGTTCCCGTTTTTATGTAGGTTAGTACAATTGGAAATGGTTCAAGATATTGAAGAGGTCTTATTTTTCTCATCACATCATTATCGTCATCCTTGGAACACTTTGTCATATGGAGAGTAGTAATTAATTCCTGCAGTATTCAGTACTGGGTACTTTAGAAATTTTTCCATGGCCATGTTTCTATATAAGATGAGTACTTTCCCTACCATGGTCGCCAGTGCAGTTCAGGATTTAACTGGATTTCCCATATCTATGTTCGTCGCAAATGGGTGAAAGATTCCAGCAGCGTCGTTAAACTCCATAATCAATCGCTTTGCCCACACCTATGTAATTTGTCTCTTTCTCAAGGGTTAGGGAAATCGTCATTTGACTTACTAGCCCGTTGCCTTGTTCAAAATTGTAAATCTTTGCACTAACTTCCAACCCTGTCAATGTTACCATGAAAATACACTGACTGTTTCTATATTGCCATGGAAATATGTGACTTGATGTGTTACCATGGAAACATTTGACTTTCTGTTACCATGGAAACATTTGACTTATGAAAGCATTTCACTTCTCTGTTGCCATGGCAGTGTTTGCCCGTTTCCCCTATTGAAGCACATGATTGCAATTTAATTAATCTGTTAATTAAGCTAGACAGTGGAATTTATGTTCCTGTTTATTTTGAAAACTTATACTTTTAAATACAGATGGAAAACTGAAAATGTTCCTAAATGTCATAGTAGATGTTTGATATATTTTAAGATTACCACAAAGGACAAAGATAGAATGGCCGTTTATATTCTAGGATGAATTCAGTAAAAAGTTAGTTTACTTTTGAATGGGACATACCTTATGCTACTAAATCAAAATTGGGATAAATTAATTTCTTCCTGTTGAATTAATTCCATGAGTTACTGCCTGTCGTATTTTTCTGGGAATCTACCAATTCTTTAGAGATCCTGCTATAGAATTATGCAAAAGTGATACGAAATGTAGACACAATACCTGCTATTATTAAAATTATTTTCTTTTCTTGTTCCCTAGTTTATTGAACACTTTCTATATGTATGATGATGATATGAGGCAAGTACCAAGATATAATTATTTCTGATAAGATACGAGACAAATGCCATTGCTAATGTGATTCATGGTATAGATTAAAATTGGTTAAAATTATACCTATTTAACTGTTCTACAGCTACATGGGAATGACTGGTGAATAGGTGGTGCGACATACTATTGCAGTCACGTTTTAAATAACTTAGTTGCTATTGTACCTTTAGACATTTTAATTATTGTATTTTCCCCATTTATTTTATATGTGGCTGTCAGTTCAGATTGCATACAACTTGGCAATTTTTACAAAATAACAAGCCTAACCGGAAGTCTATTGTACTTTATATGACCAGGTATTAACTTATAGCCATTAAGACTTTTTAAATTTAATGTCCTTTTTATAGGTTTTTGACATTGTTTTACATTGTTAGATGTATTTATCAGGGATTAACTTGTTAAAATTCAGCATTCAACACGTTGTTTTTTGCGTTAGATTCAAGCTTTCCAGCAGTTGTTTGTGTGAGCGTCCAGACAATTTGTTCTCCATTCAGCAAACCCTTCCTTTGTGTTCAGGGTGGATCATCAGCTCTGTAAAACTTCTTACTCACCGATGTTGACGTGTAAAACAAAAATGAAATTACTTGTTAAAGTTTGTGACTTTACATGTTCAAATTTTGAATGTCAATATTTAAATTTGATAGCATTCTGTGCGTAGAATTACCTTTTCTGAAAGGCAGACCCTTCTGGCAGCATGTTTCTTTCATCACCGTGTAACTATGGTTACCTTCAGGAATTTTATTTTGGAAGTTAATTTGAAGACCCCAGTTGCCTTCTATTGGTTAGAATGTCCCATAGTATTTTGTTAAAGAAATGACTTTTGTCACGATGCACCTTTGACATTCATTGTCGTTATTGTGGCCATTTCCAGTAATCATCACAATCTCATGTCAGACACATTGTGGACATCATCCAGTGTTGCTATTGTTCTCATTGTCATTTCATCAACTATTTGCTGGTATTGGGGATTTGTAAAGTAGTGGGTGACCCACAAAAACAACAATAATACCGTAAAATTTATCACAATACTGAAACTGTAGCATAAGCATTTGTCCGATTTGCAGGAAGGGAGACAACTCTTGCACTCGCATTAAAGTAAATGTTGATAATGGGCCTGCTCCTTTCTAGCTGTAATGTCTGTACTTTCTGTCCGACGCATGCGCGGTTACCAAGGATCAACACTACACAGTGTAACTGTGCATGCGTGGGGCAGAATGTACAGACATTACAGCTATAAAGGAGCAAGCCCAATGTTATATTCCACAAGGTTAATAACATTCAAGTGTCATCAGAATCCTAATTTAAATAAATCATGAAAACAAAATCCTAAATTTCTGCTAGTACAAGCACAGGCATCTGTAATCTGTTTACAACATGCATTTGAGGTAATAATGTAAAGTATGTTTACTTCCGATGCATAATCATCACTTTTGTACTTCCACTAATCTGTTAACAGGAAAAACATTGGCACCCCTCTGTGGAGCAAAATCAAATTTTGAAATGCATTTAACCCTTTAAAGTTACTTTAACTTACTTCACATTCCCTACCAACCCGAAGTATTCTGATAACACTCTTAACTTCTAAGATTATGCACCTCCAGGGTGCTCCAATTGTAAATGAGTGAATACTGAGTAGCTTTATTCAAAGGAGTAGGATTATTGATGAGGAAATAGCAGGCTGAATGAAGCTGTGAGTGAATGTATAGGTCAGTTTACCTTAGGCTTACAGTACTAGTAACATTGGTGACAACATGCTGCATGTCGTCAGATGAAGGCTAATTCAGAGTTTGTGTTCCATTTCAACAAAATCAGGGATATTGCAAATCAACCTGTAGCCATTGTGTTTTCAAGACTTTTAATATTGAATAGCAAAATACTGGTCTGTTATTCTTTAAATTTGTATTTTTGAATGATTTTTTCGCAATAATGTGTTACATTACCTCATTTTGAAATTCTTGTCCAAATTGGAGACTTGAATTTGAATAGTCTCTCCAATGCAGTAAGATTGAAATGTAGATCTATTTTATTTTTTTCTTCAAAATTGTTTCTCTGGAATGGTTTGTAGTAGTACCAATAAAACAGTTGTTTCTTTGGAAATGTAGCTTTAATTAATATTATGCTAATATTACTTTAATTACCGGGTATGCTAATATTGCTATATTTTTAAGGGTATATTTAGGTAAACTTTTAAACAGATAATGTGCACAGGGAAGAGATCTATTCATATAATGTTCGCTCATAGTCATGATAGTGTCATTTCATCATCATATGTCACGGTTCTCATCAGTAAACAGAATCATGTACAGTTTATTACTCCCTGTAGATTTGCTGTAAATAATATTGCTCCTATTCACATATTCAGTTCCAATGTAGTCTCTGTATTGTCTTCACTGTCTTGTCGTCGTCCTCTAAGCAGTTGTCTCATTGTTTTATTCCACCCCTCAGTGCTATAGATGCCCAGCTAGGTGGGAAATCTCTGACTGGACATAAGTATTTTTCACCCCACAAATGCTATTATATATAAAGCTAATCTCTAAATCTACAGACTACAAAGTCTTGAATATATATATTCGTCCGTATGGTATATGATATAACGGCGATAGATGTTGTAAGTATCTTTATTGTGTCGAATGTTCAGATCCAGCGGACTATTATGTGTCCATAAACTGATTGGTGTTCCCCAGTAAAATTCACTCTGTAAATAATCAATCATTTTCAAAAGCAGTTGTATATCAGGGATTATCAAATAGACCTCAGGGTTGATGTCACAGACGTCTGTTATAAAGATGTATCACCAATCATATTGATAGCTCTTCCGCTGACAAGTTTGTACTGAATAGCCTCCCTTTAATATATTTTTAAAATATATAAATTATTTTAAAATTTTAATTGATTTTTTCTTTTCTTTTTGGGATTTATAATTTGGAGATTGAAATTTATTGAAATTATCTGAATAGAATTTTCCTGATAAATTAAAACTCAATTTGCGAAGATATGTGTTGGTATGCAACTTGTCAGTGCATGTGTGTGTATAGTTGTCCCTTGATTTCATTCAACTCTTCACTGTATTATATTTTCATCACTATCACTGATCAATGCAGACAGACAGATGTAGCCTGAGATGGTGTAATGGTACAGGAATATTACACTCACATTCACTGTGCATTTCAACTGAGCTTTTTCTAAACACATGGCATTGGTGGATACAGATTTGTCAGTTTGCAGGAAACTAGTAGGCCTACATCCATTGAATGGAATGAATCATGGTTTCTGATGCTATTTACAGAAGCTAGAGTCAATGACAATGCTTCTATGTTGGTGCCAGCCATTATTAGCAAGGCAATTGACAGTGTTTCCAGTCTTGGGATAACTTCTTTTTGAGGTATTCGAATAATTATCAACATGCATCCAGTTTTCATAAGAAATAACTACAGACAATGGTATTGTTGGTGAATGGATCAGGTCATGAGATCATGTATTCGTTTTATTGGCATTGTTTAAGTTTGGTCACTAGTGTCTGCGTCTATACACAATGTCTGTCTGTCTATGTATAGTACCTCCTTGTTTTGGTGCACTATTGGCCATCTTTAGACATTTACATGCATTTAGTTTCCTCATTTGTTCCAGGCATCAATTTGTTTTCCCCTCATTTGTTCTAAACAAATTCACAATAAATATAATAAACGTCTGTAGAAATGATAATTTACACTCTCATGTATATGTTCATTGTAATGTAGTCCCAATACAATTAAAGAATATATATTATAGGGTCATATTAGCTATATAGACTGCTTTGCACCCCTTTTCGTCTTAAGCTTGCCCTTTCTGCTTATAATAAATAGGCGAGTACCATTTTGTATGGAAGGGGCAACAAGATGAATTGCTGTAACCAGATTTAGCTGCTGTACATACTGAGCAGTGCGTCTTTAATTAACCCTCTCCCTGTTGGTGGCAACTGGAGATGCCCTAAAGGGCAGTGCCTGTGTCTAATCCAGCTGGGAGAGGGTTAATTTGTATAAACTGTCACATCTCCATCACATATACTTTACTTATGACCGTTATCCAGTTGTCAGTTTATTTTATTCTCGAGTTGCTATTGGCCAGTAATCCTGTAGTTGCCTTGGTTACCAGTCTCTTCACCCTACCGCTGAGGGATAAGTTCGTTGATATTACTGTGTTTTGAAATTGAATAATGTCAGAAAGTTTGCAGACATTCTGTAGCCTTTAGGGTGTTTGGGTTATCTAGATTAATACTTGCAATACTGGCACTCTGTGCAGGAATAGCTATTCATGAAATTCAATGTTCCATGCTAAGTTGTTATATAGAAAGTTTTTGTGTGTAGAATTCCATGTCAACGATCTCATTCATATACCAGAGCACCCATTTTTAGTGGGTTTTTCTTCTTCTGAATTTGGAATGACTATAACGAATGTTGGTGGCTTGTCCCTGCTGTAATAATGCATAATTGTATTGCTTTGCTAAGTTGGGTAACGTTTTCATGGGGAAACTTGCTTCAGTTAGGGTGGTAATGCTCTGGTGTTATTCAAACTCTTCATCAAACAAGTGTAGTGCTATGTGCAAACTGGTTCAATGTGTTCTCATACCCTGCCATGCAATATAATTGTACAGAAGAAAGAATATTCCCTAATGTGAACTATCATCCTTAATGGTCGACCCTGAAATCGCAGTGATTTTTTTTTTGTCTGTATAAACTCTATAACATTTGTTCGATCTGGTTAGTCCAAGCTGGTTATTTCATCATTTTGTTTTAGTCAACATTGTCATCGTTTCGTTGGCCTGTCATTTCATGTAATGTGTCGACAATGTCATCGTATTGTTGACTTTCATTCTGTTTGACGTGTCGACATTGTCATCGTTTTCTCAACATGTCATGCAGTGTGATGTGTCGACATTGTCACTGTGTTGTTGATATGTCATCTTTTGTTGACGTAATTCTGTGTGACGTATCGAGAATGTCATTTTGTTGACATGTCACTCAGTGTTGCTTGTCAACATTATTATATACAGTTGTGTTGTCATGTCATACAGAGTGATGCGTCGACATTGTCATACAGGTTGTGTCGACATGTCACATTATTGAATATGTCGACTCAAGGCGCACAGTACGGAATAACCGTTTTTGTTTGTTGACAAGTCATTCAGCATGTTATCACGACTAACCATTGTTTACAATGCCATCTATATATATAAATACATACATTTATACATATACATACAGTGTACAGACGTGATTGCTTATATACCTGTATATCTTGTTGTGTACAGACTCGTACAGACAGACGGACGGATGGATGGACGGACGGCGCAGCATTTGTCCGTTGTTATCACTCCACCCTCGGTGTTTAGGAGTCAATAAATTTTGTCTATGCAGAACTCGTAGTCCTGTTTTAGTTTCATAATAGATTGGGCGGATGTGAACCTCACAAAACGGAATCTGGTTATTGTGGTATCGTTTTCAATGCAAATCGATAATTGTGGTAGGAAACATGGATTTTGATCATTGACATTGTGGTGGTGGGTGTCGTCGTGTGTGTGTGTGTGTGTGTGACAGAGAGAGAGATGAGAGAGAAGGATCATTCTTGTATTTGGGGGAAGACAAAAACAAATTAATGTCAATGTATTCATTGGAATATTGCAGCAGGAACGTTTTATTGCCCGAGTATGAACATTGAGGAATATCAGAATAAATATGAACACTAATCCAAGGCACACGAATATGAAATAATCTCCCGGGATGGATGTATTTGTACAGCTAAACAGAACATCATGAAATATTGACTGCTATCAGCAGATAGACAGCATCAACAAACCTGAGAATTAACATGAAAGGCTATATTTAGCAACGTAAACGAGTATATTGTTATCAAAAACTGAAGAGCTGTTCAGAAATGTCGCAGAACATGTTCAGCACCATAAAATGAGTATACAAACAAAAGTGACCTTCACATGCCAACGTTCTATCAGATGGAACTTAAAAATACGTAGGCCTACATAGATACTAGTACATTCAGGAAAGGTAATGTTATTATATATAATTCATGTTCCATATGACATTTTTTAAATGGACAAAATTTAAAGGCATAATATCACAGATATATATAGCTGTTTTGGACTGGTTCTTAGCTATAACTGCAAAGTACATTCACTTGAAATACATACAATGATGTTTGTACTTCCAAAAAGATTTCCACCGCTGTGTGTTTGTCAAATCTTCACTGCAACCCCACCTGCGACTCTAGAGCGTATTCGATTCAACACTCGACCTACCCTAAGGTGGAGGTCGCGTGATGAAATTAGCCAATGAGGGTACTCGTATCATCATCGTGAGTTTGGTCATTGACTAATTTCATCACCCTAGGGTTGGTCGAGAGTTTGAAACGAATACGCTCAGTCCGGTTTAAATCAAATACGGCCAACGGCTTCTTTATACATGAGGCAAAGGGACATAACTATCGAGTGCTGGGGGATAAGTACATCAGTAAATAACAACTTGGGTGGATAAATCAAGCGTAATTAGTCTCAGATCGAAATTCGTTTCTCCGATTAAACATGTTTATCAACTGTGATATTATGCCTTTAGTAATGATGATAGTATACCTAGACAGTACAATGTCATGAATGTAGGCTTACTGATACACGGTCATCCTTGAAACACAGGCCATTATGACCACACATTTAAGCTCTATAGTATTTGACGGAGGTTAAGTGTAGTCATAATATGACCGCTGTTTCGAGGATGATGCATGTATTTCGTGTATGTATTGATAGCTAGACACACCGAGATGTATCATAGTGTCAGTAACCTCAACACAGATCATGAATGGAATCAAAAAGAGTGGTTTCCTGGTATTGTGATCGTCGCAAATGGGTGAAAGATTCCCGCAACGACGTTAAACATTCACTCACTCACTGGTATTGTGACTGGTGATCATTTCCATAATAACAGCTAATATAAATGATTCAACCAATGATACTTAAAGGCATAATATCACAGATATTTATGGTTGTTTTTGACTAGTTCTTAGCTACAACTGCAAAATACATTCACTTGACATACATGTACATAAAATCATGTTTATATTTCCAAAAACCTTTTTGGTAAACAAATATCTTATGCAAATTTCACCAGCGCCACGAGATTTGATCGCGTGATGAAAGTACAATGGTGTCACGATAAATCAAAGATATTTGAAAGACAAACTTCTCGGGACGATAACATGGATGGATACATACATCTGTTAGCATGGTGCATACAGTGGAACAAACAAATCACCTAAGAACACATTACTATGTACCGTACGGTATACAGTGAGAGAGCCGATTTTGTGCGCATTTCATTTCTATGAATGTTTGTTTCTGTCAGTTTACATTAAGGTTTGCTCCCTAGCGGTACCCTGGATATATATATATATAAACATTCTCATATGTCCAGCAGGTACCGCGAGAGGAATCTCGAGCTAGTAGCACTACAGCTGCCTTTCAGCCAGCCTAAAGTTCACACTATGTGGTACTAGTGGTGTTACATCCACTATGGGCTTAATTGCACCCCAAATGACGGTGAAAATATTAATGGACTACACATGTGGTATACGTAAACTGATTTTATAAACTGTATTTTGTTTTCTACTTCTACCAGCCGTCTATTTCAAATCTTGGTCGCATGTTACATTGTTGGCCCTATTAATGAGCCTGGAAGAGAGTATGAATTTTACTCATACTCTCTACCAGCAGGGTTAGAATTTACTTTAAATCATACTCGCCCGAATAATGATCTAAATAACAAAACATGAAATGTTTACTAGCCCGTAGGATACCTTTAACATTAAGAAAAATGGATCGGGCTGGTGAGTTGGTACCAGGCTCATTAATAGGGCCAAGTTACATTGGTGGTAGTTGGTAGCTGTTCGACCTCTGTTTGAAGGTATCGAATCCCTACATTTGTAGAATATATAGTAGTGTAGTCATGGTAGTGAAGTGTATGAAATGCAACGCATCCCAGGATTACAAGTACAAAGCATCAAGTCAAGAGAGATAACTCCTGATAAACTGATCTGTTGGCGTGTTGCATATATGCCACGAGAAAAGTAAAGATTGTCTCTTAGTAGCGAGCTCGTTGAAGTCTATGCAATCAGAATCATAAGAAAAATAATAACAAATTATTGTAAAACCTAGCATATGTACAGTCGCAAAGCAGTTGTCAACATTTGTCAATAATCCTACTTGTCAAAGTTTATCTGTTTCGGTGATTGAAAAATTATTCAGATCTAGGTCCTTTTCCTCGTCATTCTTAAATGCAATAAAGGGATATTCAATAGATATTCGAGGACATTTAATTTATAAATCAATGCAAACATCCGTACCGTATAATTTTACTTCTTCTTTGCCTCAACACCGATCTCAACTCATGTCCCTTTTTCAAGCACCTCTTCTCTGGTGTGCGGCCATGGTGTTATTTGAAAACTACCTTCCTTACAACTGATTCGTGTTGTTTTATTTTCGAAGTCGTCATACAAGCCGTTATGTTCCGTAATATGATAATGTGAAATATAATACTATTCATGTTAATGGTAGATTTGATATCTTGAACATATTTATTTATTGTATGTTTAAATGACTAAGTAATGTAGTAGACCAATTTATCTTGCCACAGTCGAGGATTTAAAATTTTAATAAAATGATGGATGGCGGAAATTTAATTACTGCCTGTCAACCTCATAATAAATTTAGAAGAAAAAAAGAAAAATATCTCCACTCCCCACTGACTGACGTAGACTACTTCTCAATCACTGTTGTATACCTGAATCTGATACCTCTAACTGTCCACAGCAGGTAGATTAAACAAGCTAAATGACAGTGTGGGTTAGAGTAGACTAATCAATTATAATAATACACAGTCACAGATAATTGAAACACTTTCCCGACCAAAGGTGCGATATAGGCAAAAAACGGTGATGCGTAATAGGCAAAATGGCATTAATCTTACCAATAATGACATGCATTTCGTTGAAGGATTTAACTACCGCACTTGGTCGGGTAAGAAGAAATTTAAAAGAGTGAATTTTAACCGACAACCACCAACCATTTTATGATAGACATTAAACATAAAGTTGTATGTAAAATGTTTTGTTATAACACCTGAGATTGAGAAAGCGCGAGGACACCCTTTTATTACGCCCTACCATGATAACTTAGGTACTTAACCCGTTAACGTACTAAACTTGGATGCTCTGCGGGTCTAGCCTCTGCAGTTCACATTTAATGACTTTGTGATTGCTCTGATTGGTTAATTGCCCATTTAACAATGAAAGGTGTTAATTAGGGGGTATTTGCTTGATTGACTACGTCAATAATGTAAACATGTAAGATATAAGATATGTATACATTTCTACAAACAATTTACATCAATTTCTTCTATTTATTAAACCTTCTTCATACAATTGTAATGTAATTTTGTAAGAATGTGTGTACATTTGTACAAACACTTTACATACAACTTTATCTTTAATGTTTTATATCATCTATGTCTATTATGAAATGGTTGGTGGTTGTCTGTTCAAATGCACTCTTTCGTTTTTATTTCAATTTCTTGAGACCGTAACGAACGAGGGTTTCCACCCTGCCTAACTACGGCCCAGGGTATCGTTTCTCGAAGCTGGCATATCTACTACGAGACCATAAGGACTCTCGTAACGATCTCATGGAGCGTATTCATTTCAAACATACGACCAACCCTAGGGTGATGAAATTAGCCAATAATCAAAAACTCATTGTCTAATTTCACCATGCGATATCACCCTAGGGTTGGTCGATTGATTGAAACGAATACGGATCGTGTACTTGAGAAACGACACCCTGGGTGGTGTATATGATTCACCGTGGGTGGTGTATAAAGTAATACACTTGACTTGACTTGAAGATCCCATAAACATGTTCAAGGCGGCGTCAAGTGGGTTCTATTGGTACATTCCATGGTAATAATCTTTAAAAAAAAAAATATTGGGGAGAGAGAGAGAGAGAGAGAGAGAGAAACATTTTTTATTAAAAATTGTCTCACCCATTGATACATACGAGAATAAAAATGGCTATGAGAGACATAAAACATTAATTACAATTTAAATTAAATTGGTATTATACTAGTGCATGCACTCACGGCTTGCTGACATTCCCCGTGGCCAAACGCATCCCACCCGAAAGGATGCAAGCCCAACCCACTCACACAAGTACATCGAGCAACAAGCTGCACACCAAAGAAAGAAGTTTAACTAAACTAAAATAAAATTATGAATTTAAAATTAAATAAAATAGTAAATTAATAACCTAAAATAAATAATATATAATTTGATAAGTAATTATATTCATTGATAAATAAATAAATGAATAAATAATAGAAAAGAGAGAAAGAAAAGAGGGAATGGGGAAGGAAAGGCAGGGAGGAAAGGGGAGGGAAAGGGAAGGTAAGGATAAGAGAGAGAATTGGGCGAATAATTAGGTAGTTGGATAAGTATATTATATAAATAAATAAATGAATGGATAAATGAATGAATGAACACATAATAAAATAGAGGTAAGGGAAATGAAGGGAAGGGAAAGGAAGGGAAGGGGGAAAAGAGGGGAAAGGGAAGGAAAGGGAAAAAGATGGAAAGGGGGGGGGGGGGGGAAGGTGAGAGAATTAATTAGTAAATGGATTAGAAAAGTATATAATAAATATATAGATTAAATTAATGGATA
>JAUTBV010127792.1:0-12435 GCA_032361325.1 Lepetodrilus fucensis | reverse complement strand
TTCAGCGCTACGGATGTTGCGGGTTTCCTCCTGCCCTAAACTGACAAAGTCGTGATGTTAGTGAAAGATTCTAGAAAACGACTTTAAACCCCAATTAAAAAAATAAATAAAAAATCCAGGGTTTCGTTCCCCGAAGCTCTATTAAGGCGGCTCTCCACGTACAGTAAATGTCGACATATTTCTGCGAGTACTGTCGATAGAACATGTTCTCATGACCTTCAGATGTCAGATAGTTAATAGCAAGCTGTAGTCCACGTGCAAATCGCTGTCGGACAGTGTACTAGCGGAAGTAAAAGTCGCACGTGTAGAGCCGCCTTTAGCCACTAGGATGTTCATCTCATCTTGTGGAGTGGGAGAGTCGATATTTCCACTCCCACTCCACTCGATGAGATCACATACAATATAAATAGCGGAACGTTCCCTTATTTAACATAAAATATCATTTGTATTATAACTATTGAGTGCTGGGGGATAAATACATCAGTAAATATATACTTTTTGGTGAACAAATCATGCGTAATTAGTCTCAGATCGAATGTCGTGTATCCATTATATAGGTCAATCAACCGTGACATTATGCCTTTAAGTGTAGGACGTTAAATTTCGGAGCCAAAGGTTCCAGGTTCAAATCCCGCCCGGGGGTCCGGCATTAATGTTCGCGAAAGTTACCTTTCTACGCGGTAGTGTAGCCGGGTGTGATATAAGATGCTTTTACTGGTCTCGGCCAGAGGGGTTACCCCTTTGACTTCGTAAACTATTTACACAATTCAGCAACGGTAGACACCAAGTTGCAGTATCCAAGCATCACGCATACGCAATATCGCTTATTCAATGTGCTGTGTCCATGATAGTTATGTTTAGGGTTATAAGCAATAACCCAAACATGATGTGTAATTTAAATCCAGGTGGAGGCGGTCTGGGAAATCAATTGCCTTCTATTGTAGTAAGATGGCATCGCATCCAACCATTTAACTGATTTATCTGAATACAATTCAGCGAACGCAAAGAAGAAAAACGACGTCACTTCGATGCCTCGAAGGTTATAACATAACAAGTTGAAGAATTCGCCACAATCTAACCGCACAATGGCATGAAGCACGCAATAAAACCAGAAATGAGTTAACCTATAGTTTTTATTTATTTATTTTTGCATCTTAAAACGTTGAAGGAATTATAAATTTAAAGAATGACGCAGAATATTCATTGTCTGGATCCATAAACATTTCCCACGAGAACAAAAATCGGCGTAAGCTTGTGCCCCGATGCAGTTGCATTGCAACATTTCTGTGATTACAGCATTACAGTTGTCTGTATTGATTTGTGTATGTTCCTGGTGATAACGTTCTTTTAAAATAACCCGTCACCAGGAAAACATTTTAGGGATTCGCATAGAACGTCAACAGACGTACATGACTTTTATATTTATAATTATCTGAGTAACGTCAGCTGATATTTGATTTCAATGAGTTTGCATTTGATTTATATAGTTGTAAAGTGTACATTGATCGGCATCGTGCTAATGTTCAGAAACGAACTGATTTGAATGGATGTCAGCGCATACTTTTATCGAACACTCGTATCCATTATAATTCTGCATGAAATGCATTGACAACCCTGTATGATTATAGATCATCTCGGTAAAGTAATTTATGGAATTACAAACACACAAAAAAACATTTTGTATAATTCATACTACATAACCAAACATAAAAAAACATCAGATTTGTTTGCATGTTCTGTATTAAACATGCTTAGAAATCTACATAGATATCACAAAATATACATTATATTTAGTATAGCGCCATGATCATGTGAACAACGGAATAGGCGCGTTACATTAATTCTCATTATAATAATTAGTGAAGAAGGGCGACGTCCGAATGACGGAACAGGTAAAATGGCCAAATGTGCACATGAGTGTGGACGTCTGAAACAATGCGTCATCACGTTAGCGTCCACCACTGGCATAGACACTGGCATAGACACTGGCATAGACACTGGCATATGTTCCCCTTTAGCAGTTACACTGCTTAGTACAGGGACGATCAAACTAACAACGGCAGAGCCGGGTAGGTCTAAATTAGCTGCAATTCGCTATTGATTTCCGATACAAATTGCATATAATCTCAATATTAAAGTGACGTTTCGGATGACTCCGGGGCTTAACTACGTTATCATTGACATTTATGTTTTCTATATCTGTGTGTGTGTGTCACATATATAGGTCAGCGTGTCCGTACATCTAATACTGATAATAGTATAGTTCTGGTTTACTGACAAGTCGGTGCATATAGGCAGTGTGGTATTTTTAGGACATGGATGACGAGGAAGTGGTCAGTTACCCACATGCAGAAGCATTTGACGGGCTAAAGTCACGTACATATGTTAAACCAGTATGCCCCTATAGTGGCCGTAGCGTGGGGAAAGTCAATTAACTAGGTACAATGTTCTTACCAACACGGAAGGTTAGATGAAATTGGTATCATGACCCACTAAGTTAATCCAATTATTAGTAGATTAAATACAAGTAGGTACTGTCCTAGTAAATGATGTCGGCAATTAGAGTTGTCTGCACCTGAATACCACTATCAACAGATGTTTTATTGATATTTAACCCTCACCCCGCTATACCGGGTGTCTTTGCGATCCGGTGTCATATTCAAACTACGTATGTAATAAAATAAGGTAGTGAAGTTTAATAATCTGACCACGTGCTATATACTGAAGCACATAGGACACGCAACACCGATGTTTTCAATTTTTAATGGATTTCAACTTTAAAAGTCGGTGTTGTGTTTTCAAAGGGTGTCAGCATACATTGACCTATATGACAAGAGTATAGTTCTGGATCACGGATTGCTTCAAATAAGCCGACGCGCATGTAAATATTTTGCCAACTAGAAGTAATTACCGGTAAACGGATATTAATAAACCAATTTAGCCATAGTGTTGAAATACACTCGTTATATTCAGGATATAAATTAATTCTTCTGACATATTTTATTGGTGTTAGTAACCGACATAATACAATAGCACGTTGTACAGTTAAATACAGGGATATGAACTATACACGAAACACGTTTAATATAATTCCGCTCTCCGTTTCAGTAGGTAGTAGATCTACTGAAACAAGGTCAAACACAATATTGATCTAATTCCAATATAATGAAAATAATACCCGAAACTGACGCTCAGATATTACGCTAGTTTTACTATGTTTAGTAAAATGAGGCGCGAAACGAATCGAAGGAGCGAAGCGAGATCTGATTATAGTTACATTGCAAGGTAACTCTCTGGAATGCTATTCTTGATAAATACGTGTTACAAGTGTTCACTTCCGATGGCAATTGTTAGACATGATGCAACTATGGAATCAGAATAACTGTACGAGAGATTTGATGTTCTATAACATAGCTGATATTGTTTTATTGATATGCACCTCAAATAATTAGTTTGATCGTATTCTACACTTGTGAACAACATGCTACTCAGGAAGTGTATAGTTATTATCTCAGATTCAAGAATGCATATGTTGAGTATATACATCTTATAATTCCTAAACGTACTCAAGTTTCTAAAATTGACAAATAATATAAAGAGTTGATCAAAGAGATACATGCAGTATACCAGGCAAATTACTAAAGTTAGATTTTCTAAAAGTGAAATCTTAACTGTGAATCTCCCTAGGCATTTTACCATAGCATATAACACAATTATTAATGATTTGTAAATATAAGCCCGATACATTTCTATTTCGTATGTCAGTCTTAGTGCGTGCATGCATATTATAAATAGCAGCTTTCGAGATATCTCAAGAAACATGCTTTAAACCACGGTTTAAAATGCAATGTAGCTTACAACTTGCTATATTTAAATGTTAACTATTACTTATGTGTATTCCACTACGTTATTCCAGTACTGGATGTTCCTGTCTTGTATAATCAAATTAAGCAAACCATTGGTTGGGTTAAATTCTTAAATGGTATCGACCATGTACGTTCTTATCGTACTAGTAATTATAGTCGTTATTGTCACTATGTGACATGGGCTTGAGTCTCGCTGTCTAACTTGTTCTACATTATCCTCTGGGATTACATGTGCTGTCTGGTTCAACGTGTTTAGACTATTGCATGCAATATGTATGCGGGCAAGACAAGCCAGATTTAATATCCAAGTCTGGCTTTTACGTGGGATCTCGTTTGAAAGTGAGCAAGCTATATTTAATAGGAAAATAAAGTTGCTTTCAAATTTGATTGTTTTGCTATTGAGATGTCATGAATATTCATTGTAATTCATGTTATTGCTATGTAGATGTCACAGAATGCATCTCGCCTTATTCCTCTTGAAATAATTATAATGTAATAGATTAATTGCTTCTCCTTGAACGTGTGAACATTTGCTTCTATATAATAGGTTACATTTATATCACTCATCACCCATATCCAGCGATGACAATTACAAACTAATAGGAATATATTGCGGTAAATATATAATACATTTATTACCATGGTGTCACACTATTAAATATTGTAATACTCGCTGATAAAGAGTAACACAAACGCTTGGCAAGCCTCGAAGGTCTGTTACTTTTAACATGTCTTGTTCATGATATATGAGCATTATGACACTCATAGTGAGATTCCCACTCTGTGCGTGTTGATATATTATCTGCCAATAATTCCACTCCTAATCAAATTCTAAATATGGAACGGTAATGTTAACCTTCTATTTAATATTTTGTGTAACTGCCGACAGCTAGTTACGTTATTCTTGTCGTAAATGTAATTCATATTCAATTGACTTCCAATTCTGACGTGATTCAATGTACCTAAGCATTACTTGCTTGGAAACATTTAATGCGTTCAACGTTTATATATTAAATAACTATAACTTCTTACATCTACTACATATACACGATCGAATTGTGTTGGTGCAGTGATTTGATGTTATTATATAACCGTGTAAATATTGCAAGCACGTTGCAAAACCGAGACAGTTTTGAAACCGGAAGATCACAGAATCGCAATAGCAATATGCACGATCCTCTTATCCTACCAAACCACATCCAAATATCATTTATACTAACACCAATCTGTGTACAACATACCACACATATATCATAATTACATGTAATATGAATCCAATAATAACAGCAATCTATTGACTAGCATGAACCTTTCCATTATACGGACAACTAACAAGAAAGTATCAGTTTCAAATGGAAATTAATTTATGAAACCGTCATGAAACAAAATGTCATGAGTGGTTTTAGTAGCAATAGCTTCACATACCAATTATCCATTCTATTACGTTCGTATCAACATTACATTCATAAAAGAGTCGTCTTTACGTAGACATTCTGATAGGACATATGATATGTTCATCGTGCCCTGTGCACTGCAATCAGTAGCAAACCATCAATCATTCTGCAAACAACGAACAATCATCAGACTCAGTCCTTATTTCCTATGGTATGTCTCGTTTTATTTTAATTTACAAATTAACTATTA
Source organism: Lepetodrilus fucensis (assembly GCA_032361325.1). Lineage (NCBI taxonomy): Eukaryota > Metazoa > Mollusca > Gastropoda > Lepetellida > Lepetodrilidae > Lepetodrilus > Lepetodrilus fucensis. Next base: position 6,925 of record JAUTBV010127792.1, on the reverse strand, counting down.
TTTCTATTATGATTTACAATATTTATTGTGTGTTGTTTGATTTTATGTTTACTGTAATTATTTTGTATTCATTATTGCTTGTATTATTCAATTCAATCTATTCTCTCCATTAATTAGGCCACACACTATTATATAATAGTATGGAACATATACATACATAGGACAGTAAAGAGCTACGGTGGAACCCAGGCGAATAGTAATCAGACGCACTGAAGTGATGATGGCTCATAACATATCTATCATGGCGCGAAGACTCAGTTAGTACGGGAACTAGGCAGTGACTTCAATTAGTGCCATTGGTAGATATCAGCTGTGCGGATAATCTATACGATCTCTTAGAACAAGAAGATAAATCACCGTGATAAATGAGACAATATGTCCGGTAGTTCTTCAGCACTCACAAATCTCTATACCTAACATATATCGTACAACAACTAAATATAGTTGAACCTTCACAAGGTCCACCAATTATCCTTAAGAACTGTTGGACAATATACGAGTACCATCTGTGTGTGCATGATTTTACAGTGGTTAAATATTAATTGGAATTATATGATATTTGAATAGCAATACCACAGTCAAAGAAGATACATTATTGTTTATAAAACCCTCCTAGTCTGTATCAAGAGCACTGTATAATGGGCCTAAATCAGGGCGTACACCATGATATTAATCACAGCAGGAAAAGAAGTAAACCTTGCCACGATATTATATGAAACATTTGAGCACAGACTCGTACTTTTCAAAGTTGTTTTCATAAATATCCACATTAAATTTGAGCTTGAACGTAAATTCATACTCAAAATGTTTTTTTTTTTTTTTTTAAATCATGGGGCCTTAAATTAGGCATTAACTACCGGTAAGATATTTTCGTGAAACACAGGCCATGAAATCGCGGTCTGCGCATCGACATCGGGTACCCAGGGTCACATTGCTTAGAGCACTTGTAGCTACAAGTTATTGTAAGTACAGTTTTAATGACCTTTTATAAATGTAAATCTGTTTGCATTAGAAAACACCTTCATCGTTACTGTATACTTTGTTTAGCTAACATGCTGTCATGTTCCTGAAGCTATCACATACGCAGCGACATCGTTAAAGCCTTTGCGGAAAATTGGATGATCCCGAAAAAAATTCATCTTTCCTTCACGAAGGATTACGATTTCGTTGCCTATACGATAGCTTTAGCAGCGTCCTCTAGGTCCAGATTTCTCGAGGCAAACTTGAGATTTAGATTTTGCTCAGATGAGTTTCTCCCATTTAGACTCGGTGCTGTAACTTGAGTACACATTCAACTATGTTTGAGCTTTCACTCACATTACAGCATGGAGTCATGATGAGACACATCTGAGCTGAGTAAAATCTCAAACACCTGGTGCCCGTTGCACGACGCTCTTGTAGGCTACGATTACTGTAACGTCAACGCTTTCTATTGTGGCGGGAGCCCAGTTATAATAGTTACAACTAATGTAGCACTACAAGAGCGTCGTGCAACGGGCATCTGGCCAGGGCCCGAGATTACGAAATTGTCTGAGTACGATTTCATGCTTAAGCTCAGGTTTTATTTGAGCGTGAAATCGTACTCATACAAGTTTCGTAATCTCGTGGCCAGTTTGTTTCCAGATACTCAAGCCTCAAAGACCGTAGCGGTAAATGTGTTATATAGCGGGTCCCTAAAATTATATAATCTATCAATGGCAGCTACAGGTGTTCTAAACCTCAGGTCCCTCGCTCGACATGGGTGTCCTGCACAGAAAACCTCTTAGGACACCCTATGATCCTAGAGAGATCCATAACAAAGATCTTCGACGTTTTCTTGCTGCATTATTTCAATAATAAAGCTTTCAGAAAACAGATGGGAGATAATTAGCATAATAATGACGAATTATGGAATTATCTACAGCGTATATTTGATAGCGTTTGATGGGTAACACATAGAATCAGACATCATCCGTGCCATAATTGAATTATCAGAGCATACCGACACGGAAACATGGACTACAAACACTTGAGAGCATTGCTATGACCATCGTGACGCCTACTTGTAAGTTTACTTTGTGTACGATATTGATGCTCAGCTTGATCTTGTTGTCATCCACTACTAACACAATAGTTCAGAATAATAGTTACGATTTCTATTGCACTCATCAGAGAAAAGCTGGCATATCGATTTAATATAATAACTCGCGAGGATAGAAACAATTAAAAGTAAAACGGTGCATGCTGTGTGATGAACATGGGCAATGACAATGCATTTTTCTTTGCAGAATTTAGATCAACCTCCTCTTGATATATGTTCAACCGTAGGATTTCAAGTACACATACACTTAGTTCTGATATTTGAATAATAGGGACATTTGGAATGTGTTAATCGTGTTGCCTGTTAGTATGTATTATAAGCATCTATTCACCATTTCTAGAAGCTTGTACCCACCATGGTATCGTTTCCCGAAGCTCTCATAGACTCAACTATACAAGACCATAAGCATTATCGTATAGCGACGTCTTATACGTGGGGATCGTGAAAGTACGAGAGCGATATGGTCTCATAGTGGATATAAGAGCTTCGAGAAACAATACCAAGCTGTTATGTATATTAGACACGAGGGTGCTACGAGAGCTTCATGAAACGGTGGCATTGGTATCGTTCCACAAAACTCATATGATGTATATAACACTAACAGCCTGCAGTTCAATTCTGTATCCACCAAGATACCACGGAACTATCAGTAAAATAGGTAGATGCTCGAGTTCTATGGTCTCGTATCCAGTCATCCTCGAAATCCCGGCAATTATGACTACACAACATCGGATGTTAAGTAGCCATAATGACCGGAGTTTCGAGGATGAGTAGATACGAGAGCTTCAGTTAACGGTTCCCTGGGATTAACATGCACTGCACCTGTTAACAAGGGCAAACATGCGTTGATGTTTTCAGACCAATTAGTGTCAAATGTGAACAATAAAACTATTTGGTTGGAAAACCATCTGTAAACACGCAGTACATGAAAGTGCTAGTAGTCTAATTGGAAGTGGAAAATAAAAATATAAGTTACATGGGATTGTTAAATAGTGAAAATCAAAACTTGCATCGCAATTAAGTTAATTTGCAACCTAACCGTAAGGTTTTGCAACTGTATTTCTTAACCATGATCGAAAGTGCGAAGAACATATGCACTAATCTTTCTCATATAATGTTCACATCAAACATCACAAGTGTTATCGAAAAGTATTCTAATCAATATCAATAAAATAAATAGTATGTTACATGCCGCTTCATGGATCAAACATATGCATCATATATGGCACAACTTCGGGATAAATTGCGTGTTTCTTTAGCATAGGACGTAAATTGATTTGATATGTATGTGTACAAATGGGTTATATAAAACTTACTCACAATTTATATTAATGCGTATATTACATCTAGTTTCTATGACGTATCGTGAATCAATCCAAGAGACGAGAACAAGACAGCACATTCCAGCGAAGGACTGCTTGTCAACTTACTTACCGTTAAAGAGATTTGCCATGAGGGTAATTGGCAGGCAAATTATGGCAACCAATAGATCCGATATCGCCAAATTGACCAAAAATACATAAGTCGCTGAATGAAACCGTTTATCTTGACAAATTATGGCCACCACGCATACGTTTCCCAATACGGCCAGGATAAATATTATCCCATAAGCCATGCAAAGCACCACTACCATATACACGGGCTGTTTAACCAACGTGTAATACTCCGTAGAATAATTGTTATAATCACTGAAGTTTTGCGATTCCATTTTGGAAACTTCACACCGACGTCTTCGTATCCTTAATAGTTTAGTCTCATGACCAAGAGCCTTATTCAAATTTCACTTGAAAATGTGCTCCTTTGTAGAGTCTCCCATTGAAGTCTTCTTGATATTATACGTACAATCAAATGTGCAATGTATACAGAGATAAAACACGTATTAGCAAATAATCAGCGTTAAACAGCAACTACCAACATGAACTTCCCTTGCAGTTTCAGATAAGACCAAAAAGTGCAGCAAAGACTGCAACAAGTTGTCTGTCATCATCGCCGAGATTTTTTCCCGGAACTAATAGTTGAGAGAACAGGAGAGATCGTTGATGGGTCTCCATCCCCCCTCCTACGATATGACCGCCTCCAGCCACTACGCCACAGTCAATGTATCGCCGTACTTTCAGAAACAACCTGCGTGTCGCTTGCTAATCCAACGCCGGGCTCGTTGTCAATGAAACATACGTCTAAACCTCGTCCATGCTCGCCAACGAAGCTTAAAGCTTCGATTGAGTTTCTCAAAGACAAGTCGCACTGACGCGATCCACTCGACAAGATGATTGAATTCCACAGGGATCAGAAGGCGGTGTAGAGGAAAATGCTGCCTCACAAACAAGTAGACGATATTGTCTTTTAACGATAATCAGAAAAAAACCACCATGTTATCTCTCGCAAAGATTCCGCCAATTAAGGTACCTGTATATATATGGTTTTCACATGGAAATAGTTATCCCATTCAACATAGTGCAGGTTGTAAAAAATTAACGTTGCGTCGTCCCGTTTCGCGTTGGCGTAATTGGAACGTGTTCTGGCGGCCATAACGATCATTTACACGTTACGTAACGTTCTCGATCAATTCTCGTACGTATTGGAACACAGTCACCGGATGTTCAAGATAATAACGAGGTTATCTTCATGATATACTGGACAGTAAACAATAAGCAATATCTCCATGCGGCTCAATATCACCAGCAGGCTGTTACGCGTGTTGTACTCGAGCGTATTCTGTTTATCGTACCGACTTCGTAAAACATTGGCCTGCAAGTCGTCATACCGTCTGTTTGTGTTTCGCATGAGTGTATTTCCCTGTACACAGAAGTATTTAATTAACGGAATTAGTTTCTCTACAGGTAAACAACTTAACAATGACTCCAATAAGAACTCCAACTATTCGCTGAATTTTAGGGACATCCTCGTCTTTTTTATACATGCAGTTTCTGAAGATGAAATTAGTAATTTGTCCTTCCATCTGTTCCAAGTTATGCGCAATGAGTACTTAAATGGCAAACACTTTTAAGGTGTATTTCTCTGTCCATCATATTCACGTGTGCAATATAAAGTCAGAAATCACCATGAATATGACGGACAACAAAAATAAACCTTAAAACCTTTGTCATTTAAATTGACGTGTTTAATGTTTAATCTAATTAAATAGTCTGAACTATATTTTAATATATACTAATTTAGTTAAGGGAAGGGGAATCTAATTACTTTTGTAATTTCATCTTAGTTAATGTGTTTTTCTACTCTCCAATGCTGTGGAAAGTAGGAACCCTATATCGCCGTATTTGTTAACACGAACAAAACCAGTTTTAATACTTTCTGCTGACATGCATGTACATCTATTACTTATTTTCGTGATCCGAATTGCTATATTTAACCTCCTTTTGCTCTAATATGTGCTTTACTATAACTTGCAGCCCGAACAACAGTTTTGTTTATTAAGTTGTAACATTCGAAACAGTTATTCACCATTTTTCATTGAACTGGGTATTCTTTCACAAAGCTCTCTTATACGCTAAGAGACCATAGCGCTTTCTTTGCAGTGTATTAGCTATCGGCAAAACGAGCGTTATGGTATCTTAATGGATAAGAGCGCTTCGTGAATAGATACCCAGATTAATGCGATGACTAGCCGTGTCGAGGCCATGGTCTCTGCCCATACTATATTAACTGCACTGCAATTCTCCTGGTCTTGTCAGACCCTTAAGCATTACCTCATGCATGACTATTACAGTCCTTGGTATCGTTTCTCGAAGCTCTCTTAGCCGCTAAGGGACCATAGCACTCTCTTAGCAATACACTAGCTATCGGCAAAGAGAGTGCTTATGGTTCCTTAGCCGCTAAGAGAGCTTCGAGAAACGATACCCTGGGGCTTAAGTCAGTTTTTGATGACCAAATATATAGCAAACATTGACTTAGCCCCTTTGTTAATACCGGCCCTGCGTTCCATTTCACAGATCTCAAGGGAGGGGTTAGTCAATGAACGTGTCATGTGTCAAATGTTCCCGTCAACCTTGGGCTTTTACAAACTCTCTCGCACATGTATAGTCGATCAGCTATCTCAACTGGGACGGCCACGTATTACTAACCATCAACTATAGAGTAATCACCGCCCGACAATAAAATAATTGCATGGTATAGATTGCTGATTGGTTTATCGATTATAATAATAATGATTCATGATGTCATATATAATGTCAAGTTTCTCGTAATTGGAGTGTGTGTATTCAAACAGGATTTGCGCATTAATCTAGTGTTTTAATATGCGTTTGGTGTCAGTCTATTTTCAGTACTGAATCTACGGTGTGGTAAAGCTGGATATGGATTCATCACGTCAACACATATTAAGTTTCCTGACCTTGGAAACATGAAGTCTAAGTTCCACCTGATTTCTCATTGGATTTCAAGGTATATGGTAAAAGAGTGTTAATGTAACGTCAAGCTGGTTAGTACATCATAGCGCATTTCATCGACACTGAAAACAACGTTTGGTCCGGTATAGTAGTAGGCTACATACAATTCGTATGCTTGACGTTATTTAATCCCGATACCGACAGACATATATTTAGCAAATTGCATCAAACTGGGAAACATGTGTTGCCCATAATGCTTTCAAACACTCAGTGATCGAAGCTACAGTTTCCAACTGCCTTTCTGAGATCAGGTCACGGATGGCTACCATGTACTCAAGCTTTTTCTTTCTTTTATTTTTTTTTGAATTGGTGTTTAAAGTCGCTTTCTAGAATCTTTCACTAATATCACGACTTGTCAGTTAAGGGCAGGAGGAAACCCGCAACATCCGTAGCGCTGAATGTTGCAGTAAACCTGCGAGCACCGGCTGGTACTGACAAG
>JAUTBV010127781.1:0-12437 GCA_032361325.1 Lepetodrilus fucensis | reverse complement strand
GATAGTATCGTGATAGTAATTCTAACTATCGCAATACTATCGTGATAGTGAAATTACTTGTGATAGTCACCCCTAGTTATTATACAGTATATGTATGCTTTATCAAAATGTTGGTCTCGCCATATAACCTAGATTATACGTTATTCTTTGGGGGTTATATTATTTGAAGTTAATGGCATATTTATATAATAATAAAAAGTCTAGAGCTAATTATAACATGACGGTTCACCGAATATTAATATACGGTACCCTAATTCCGCGTCGTCTTATAGTCAAACAAGCAGGAATATCTAAATATTATACATTGAACTCGCTAAAACATGCATGTACGTTCTCAAGCTGTATACGGTCAAGTGTGTATTTTGATACCAATGTCAATACTTTGATTTCGAGTTACGTACATGAACACGAGACACCAATATGCATGGTACGTTAAGTTCACTTATATAAGTACCAGTATGTGGTTGAACTTCGGATTTAAAGCAGCCTTTTAATGTTTATAGTTTCGTATTGATATCACTAGATGGTTATTAGATGTAAATGTAATAGTACTTCACGAATTATTTGACACTGATATCACGGTTGCAGTGTCTATCCAGCCCGCATATAACCAGTAGATAGCATTATCTCGTAGACCCTCATATCATGCACTACTAGTGTAGTGTAGGGCCACCGTCAGTGCGTTTGTGTGCAAGTGGTAATACCAATGGTGACTTATATTTCAAATGCATATGATATATACTTATAATGATATATAGTTAATAGTTGTTGTTACGAGTTGTATACACGATGCCAGAACATATCCCCTTGCATCATGACAATGCACATATTGATCTGTTACCAAACTGTTTTAAATGTTTAAGTTTGACAATCATTGATTGTCATCATAGTATGGCAGTCTTCAACAGCCAATGGCCAGTATACGTGTAGCCTATGTTCGCCCTGTACCAAGATATTGTATTCCGGAATCCCAAGGTTAACATTATGCAGCTGAGCTAGCATAGCGTATTTTGTATTTCGTGTCGACGTTAGTATAATACAAATTTGAGAAAAGACACTACCGTGTTTAACCTTCTCCCTGCTGGATTAGGCACATTATACTGCTCAGGGCATCTCCGGTTACCTTCAGCAGGCAGAGGGTTAAGTACGAAGTGCGTTACGTGTAAGTAAAAATGTAGGTGGCATAATTGACTGTCCTTTAAAAAAAATAATCAAGATTACACAACTCCCCATTGTGTTCAGGTATATTATCGATCTTGTTTTAACCTATGTTTTTAGACATTTCTCTCAGAACATAGTCCTAAATTGTTCTGTATCAGCAAATCATCGTCGTCTTCACACTAGGAGAAAACTGAAAGGCCCACACGCGTATCATTGCCGGTATAGGAGTTTATGCTTGCAGTGATGAGTATAGTACGAATGGAATCAGACAGGTGAGACAGATCTGTACGTCACAGGAGGCCATGACGTGTGTCAGCAGGTGTATGTAGGCCAACGACGAGGCGGAAGTAGAGTTACTTGACAGAACAGTGACAATAATGTACAGGGAACCACCTTGACACGTTAGACTAGTTCAGACCAGTGTATTTAGCCATGTATAAACTGGAGTATTAAAATAAAGTATGTACTAACAGTGGCAGGACATATATAGATTTTTAAAATACTATTCAGTTGGATGACGTCTGTCTGTCTGACTGACTGTGACTGACTGACTGATGGACTCTGTCTGTCTGGCTGGCTGACTGTCTGACTGACTGACTGTTCGGCTGGCTGACTGACTGTCAACTGTTCGGTTGACTGTCTGTATGTATGACTTACTGTATGTATGTCTGTCTGGCTGTCTGTCTGACTGACTGACTGACTGACTGACTGACTGACTGTTTGGCTGACTGTGACTGACTGTCTGAACTGACTGTGACTGTCTTAACTGATTGACTGTTCGGTTGACTGACTGTCTGATTGACTATTCTGTCTGACTGTTTGACTTACTGACTGTGACTGACTGTCTTAACTGGCTGACTGCATACCTGACTGACTGACTGTTTGGCTGACTGTGACTGACTGTCTGAACTGACTGACTGTCTTAACTGATTGACTGTTCGGTTGACTGTCTGACTGTTTGACTTACTGACTGACTGACTGTCTTAAATGACTGACTGCATACCTGACTGACTGACTGACTGACTGACTGACTGTTCGTTCGTTCGTTCTTGAATACTCTAATAAAACAGATACAGCAGACGAAGCTTGAATTGAAATGCGAAATATACGAGGTATAAAATTTCTAGGTACAATATCATGAACAAGCAATTTTCAAAAAGTATCACTAATACAAATCCAATCTACCACAATCGCTGATATGTTACGTTATCTTCGGACTTCGTTTTACCATTGATTGCGATAGTAGGCCATACGTAACCGTAGGATGCTGGCGGTGGTAAGTAACAGAAATGTCCTAAATGATGATCGTTCTGTCTATTTTCAGAAATGCATATGATACACGTAAGGCCTGCTAATTTTTCACGTTTGAAATGTTCCCATGCTAAAATGTGTCGTGATTTGAACATGGTTGTTTTTTTGTTTTTTCTTTTTACTTCCATATTCGTGTAAATGGGGAACAGGTAATGTGAATGCAAATCTATTCCGAGTAGCTTACGACGCAAACGCCTGTGCAATTAATACTAGTACAACATTAACCATATTGGAAACGTTTTTACCATCATCAAATTATCCACTTTTATGCGATAACTAATATAACAATATACATGCTTATTAGTGTATGCATGACAATACCTATCACCATCCTCGAAGTCATAATGGCCTGTGTTTTCGAGGAGGACATCACTGGCTAATACAGTACTAGTAATGGCACATACATACATAGTAGCATGTGGCGAGCTGTCACCTAACGTTACGGTTAGGGATGTCTAGTAGTAGTTGTCGCCTCTGCTAGTAACGATAACAGCATGTGGCTAGTTGACTAGCAACGTCCACTTATGATGACTGTCTAGGGAGTCGTCAGATAACTATATTATTGAGGCCTGACAGATAATAGAAATCTCTAGAGAGCTGCTCTGTTGTACTGCCGTATCAGTGTTTATTTTTAACAGCCCCGTATGTTAATGGAGATGAACTGAAGCAACACGTAGTGTATACTATTTAATGGTAAAAGCATATTCCAAATGCATTGCCACTAAGTATTGCACGGCATGGCTGATAATGAAGGCATGAAAGCTGTATACATATTTTACGGATGCTTCAATGTATTGGTGTAATGACCAATATTTATAGTCATCATATAAAAGTATTCTGACAGTAAATCGAAATAAAAAAGGACATTCATATTTGATGTTTGATTACTATTATTGCGTGTGCATAGGTATCCCATATAAACATATAACATACCTCTAATTTTAAACCATAACATTTTTGGGCTGTCGTGATGTATTAAAAGTTAGTTTATGTATGTTCATGAGTACATGTATTGATATGGCATGTTCGCATACTAGCTATGCCATTTGACCAAAATGTAACACTATTAAAGTATTGATCTGTTTCAAAACTAGAGGGACTTTAGATACACGAAGTACATGTAGTCAGCGAAGCGCTCTTACAATGTTGAAATACTATACAGTCACCGTAACATTAGAATAATAACATCTTTAATACCAATCAATCATGTTCTTGCACATGTACATGCATGTGTTACACTGTTAGCTATATAAATATGTGATTTCGACAAAATTTGTGGTAATTAATTAGGAAATGATATATGTATATTTAAAGAATAATCCATCTGGTTCAATTGCTTATGGACGAGTTAATAAGCTTAGCGTGTATTTTATTATGCAGTTATTATCTCATTGCATAGCTATTATACAATGCAAAGCCACAGGCCTTACCTCTACAAGATAATATCCGCAATAATGAGTTATTATATGATCAATCTGTAATTGTTATTGATCTGTAATTTCCCTTCTTCATCCTCTTACAGTTTACAGCAACAGACTTGATAGTACTATAACGACAAACATCCTTCTGATTAAACAATACTACTAGCCTACATTAGGTTTGCTACAATTATATCGGATTTAATATTTTTTATTAAAATAATGCGTTATAAATTGATTTTTATTATGTTTTCCCTGCTACTACTACTATTTTTTCTGTTTATCATCCGTCCGGATATGATTAAGATATTTTCTTTCTCCAAAATATTCAATATTGGCTTAACGAGCTTTGGCGTTCTGGATACATCTCATCTCGGCTTCCGTTGAAATATCAGTCTTGACACAAGACATGTTTCCGCTTCTAATATCCGTAAAGAACATGGTTGTTTTTTTATTTTTATTTTTTATTATGTTATTCAGAATGTTGCTTGATTTTGTTTTGTTTGGTTATTGTTGATTTTCCATTTTAACAACTCTTGGTGATTAACACTCATGCTTAAATCAATGATTTCATTCATTTCTCATGCACTTTCCCATTGATAACGTAGTCTGCACGAAAGGTTGCACTGATTTCAGAAAATTTAGTCAAAATAAGTTGAAAACTCTTTTTTTTTGGGGGGGGGGGGGGTGACTTGTCAATTTATAGAATAACGCCCCGTCTCATGCATACGGTCTATGCATGAGACCGTAGCGTTCTCGTAAATGCACGATTCCCCATTGTATTAGAGATGGCTACGAGAGTGTTTGTGGTCTCGTAGTAGATATGAGAGCTTCGAGAAACGTTACCCTGTCCGTGAAACGTAGGCATGGCGGTTTTCAAAGACAAGCGGATGGTGCCAGTTGCAAGTCGTCGCTGGTTTCAACGCATCCTGGTCTTCTAGCGCTGGAACACGTGGTTTCAATGCAGGAAGTATACCGTGTCTAAAGAATAGATGACTTTTTATTAGGTCCCGGACGTCCGGGTTTCCTGTGGCGTCGCAGGCTAACTACAAGAAACCCGGACGGGGCTTGAAAGGCGCACTTTTATTTCTATGAATTATCAATCTGTCAATTTCAATTCAAAATGTCAGCTTTCAAGGAAGCTGTGAGTAAACTTGTTCCAGCCACGGCACCTTTTCACGAAGCTTTGGTAATCATTAATACCCCCTTTACACAGGCCGGCGACCGTCATGCCTTCTTTGTGCCACCATAAAACTGTCCAGGACGCTCAATGCCAATGGTCGCCTAAACCACGAACATCCTGTTTCTGTGTAACTGCTCCAGCGACCCCTGTGCCTCCCTTGAACCACCAAAACTACGAGCGACCTGTACGTCCACTGAGCCACTTGCCTGCCTCCCCTGTGCTTCCACTGTGCAACCTACGGCAACCATCATCGGCGACCAACCGCAACCATTGTGCGTCCCTTGTGTCTCCTCCTCCTCCTCCACCTTTGAGCAACCAACCCATCGGCGACCGTTGTGCGACTGTTTTGAGCACGTTAAAAAAATCTCGACGACTATGGCGTCCATGGCGATGGCTGAACATCCTGTGTGCCACTTTTGAACGGCCTAGGCAACCATTCGGCAACCATTCGGAGTCCTTTGAGCGTCCAACGGCGTCCTGGCCAGTTTTATGGTGGCACAAGGGAGGCACGACGGTCGCCGTTCTGTGTAAAGGGAGCCTAAGAGACCATAGCGTTCTAGTAGTGATCTCTTAAATGGCTTCGAGCAAACACGGCTACAATATCAAAGCGATTTCGCGACAATCCGGATCGAAGATATGCGCATGTCTGTGGATATCGCTTCGTTGATCCGAATGACGAGGTTATGGTCTCGTAGCGGATAAGAGATCTTCGTGAAATGGTACCCAGATATTTGAAATGATTATTTGGAACATGTGACACGCATGACGTCAAACGCATCTCCTGCAGCGTAGGGTTTGGCCAGTTCCCCTCAAGATGTGAATAGAAAGTTGCCCGGCATATCATTCCGAGTGGAATGATTATCGAGTGCATTTAATAGAGGCCCATGACATGCAGAGATAATTGTCCCAACATCCAATAGTTCGCACCTTTAGTTGGAATTCATATTGAGAGTTCAACAGAGGCAGCATTGATTGGGGCTGTGAAAATATTACACAACATTATATAGAACAGTAGGAATACTCTAAATAAGAATAGACGTATGACGTACATGTGGTAGGGGGAAAGAGAGAGAGAGAGAGAGAGGGGGGGGGGGGAGAGAGAGAGAATTCCAGAGATACAATTTAATCTTTTGAAACGTTAGTGGTAAATCCGCTCTATGGAATTTAACATTATTTATGCTACATGTAGGCTATATTGTTTTCTCTCTCTCTTGAACCACCCCCGGCTGGTATAGATTTCTTCTCCTAAGCTATAGATTGATCGAAATTGGCCATACATAAATATTGTTCTTGAGACACATGTTTTGATAACTTGATGGCGGTCTGCTAGCATAATGCCTCATTGCTTCCTTTGCCGAACTTCCTCCGAAAGAAAACCTTCAATAATCGTTGACGACAGAAGCGTAGCATACTAGTGCTCTGCGCAGCCGAATCAGCTGGCTTATTTCCTGACTAACTCGTCTAACTGCCGACTCGTCTTCTTCTGTCAAAAAGCAGCAACCACTATAAATTCATTGGCGACGCTGTCACTTTACTATAAATACGTATATAGAATGTCTGCTGCAGCTAATACCGTACCTATAATAGTATAAACGTTATTTAACCTCCTCACTGCTGCGGGCATATACATATGCCCAAAACACATGCACGATGGAACAATTCAGCAGACAGAAGGTTAAACCTGCGTGGTGTGATGTCGTGTTGATGTGCAACGTCTTCAGCTCGACAGCTGCTGTCTGTCTGTATGCAGTGCATAACTTAGGAATTATTCAAATGGTATCATGTTCTACATGAGTCATACTCTGTATATTATGTTTAACATGTATGTACTGTAGCGAGTTGGAGGCATGAACAGGCAGTGATTGTTGATTTTTAGCTTCTCATGCTACACATATTATATTTAACTTTCACTTCAATAAAACAGTATTAGCAAGTACATTTCTTCTTTTTCGTTGGTATATTTGGTAGGCCATCATGATCACACGAAGCAGATTAAAAGTACATATACTTTTAAACAATTTCGCTATGTCGGTGATAACGACATGTCTTAGTTAAATACATGGTCATCACTGACGTTAGCTTTAACATCGTATAATGTGGCATGCGTTTCACGAAAGGGTCTTACTGTAGGGCGTATGTCATGATTTTACTGTCTAACAGGAAGTGACATACCCCTAGATTTACGTCCTGATTGCATAACAGGTACGAATCCGAGTTTCCCGAAACGCAGGTCTGGTTATATTACTGAAGTATTGCGTCCTTGTTTCAGTGTATTTTATGCAATATTGGTCACAGATGTATTGGCTAACACCGTTTTACCTTGTACCTTACAACATGCATTGGAAGCAAGCATAACGCCATCCTTACATGTGACCATGTGTAGTCAAGAATAATTATTTGTGCAAAGACTTGCGGGCATGCCAGTATGAGCGAGAAACCGAATACTATGTCTTAAACATTTGGGTATCGTTTATCGAAGTTCTCATATCTACTACGAGACCGTAATGACTCTCGTAGCCATCTCTAATACATGGGGATCGTGCACTTACAAGAACGTTATGGTCTCATATACAGTGGATATGAGAACTTTGAGAAACGATACCCTGGATTCAGTTCCATTGTTACATATATCTACTCGCTCAGTACGACGGTAATGCAGGGATTCTCTGTCCTACCTTTCTATTAGCGTGTACATCAAACCTCAGTAGGGCTCACTTCTTGTTAAGCTTTACAAAGAAAGTACCATTATTTGCAATGCTTATGATGGAGTTAAAATTACTACATCTAAAACGTGACATGTACATTCTTAAATATTTAGGAATATCATTGCTTAAATATGTTTCTATATTTAACATTTACAGATGCACACCACATTAATTTTGTGTTAAGTTATCATTCAGTCTATTTTTAAAGATTTTCATAAACAAGTGAACATCACCCATGTCCTGCATCAGCCACACCACACCAAAACCATATCTATACAAGATATTCTTTATGTGTGTATGACTTTGTGACGCTGGCTGTTTGTTGGAATGTCTAGGTGGTAGTAGAGACTAGAGTGTGGGACAGCTAGCTTGTTTTACAGTCTGCAATATGGAGAGTTCATGTAATATTGTGTCAGATACTGGAACAGGATAGCCAACCTTTTGTTGTCATACATTCACAGCATTCCATTCAGATGTATCAGATATATTGGTTTTCACTCATAATTTCATTGTGATGGGTCGGCATTGGCTGTAGTGGTAGTGATAGTGATTTGTGGTGGTGGTGGTGGTGGTGGTGGTGGTAGTGGTAGTAGTATTGGTGGTAGTGGTAGTGGTGGTGGTAATAATAATAATAATAGAAATAATAAAAATATAAAAAAAAATATTTGTATAATAATGATAATGATGATGATGATGACAATAATAATAATAATAATATATGAAATAAATACAGGTACATATTTAGGCATAGCACATGGTTCAAAACACCGGAAACAAAACACAAAACTCCATACGGAACAGTCTCACATTACCGAGCTAGTCATAATTTAACTACCTGTAAGTGATTTTACTGGCACTTCTAATACTTATAGTTATTTCTGATGAGATACATAGAGATTATTAACCGAGTGTCTTTAGATATCATATATATCCTGTACTTGGGGATACTCTTTGTATTAGACAAGCTTTTAGTGGTTAAATTAGTGCTGAATTTAACCATTTTAATATTAAAATGGTTAAATTGAGCACTGCTATGTTGAGAACTCTGCAGCAATACATGTATCAGGCTTGTCAATAAATGAGATTTCAAAGCAAAGCAAAGCAACACTTGTATTCTTTCACATTCCGGCATTAAATACTATAATGGGGAACATCATACTGATGTGTACTACAGTATCAAAGTGACTAACTTATGCATTGGCAGTAAATGCATGTTCGTTTAAGACAGCCCATGTGCTTTCAGCTTCGTTGGGAGCCTTCCAATTACAAGAGTAGCCTCACTTGAAACGTAGTTGCGTGTTTGTTTTTTTGCAATATGGAAATAATTGGACTGGCAGGTTTCGTAATCCAAGTAATTAAATTGGTCTCACTTAATTGTAGTTTTGTGTTTAATTTGTAAACTACAATTAGCATACTATGCAGCATGAAGTTCAAGTAATATCATTATCAAAATTCATGTTTTTTGCATAAAATACCTCACCCTACTGTATAGCAGGTAAATCCATCTCTGTTATTGAGTAATGACAACCCTGGACCTATGGGTTACCTATGGGTTACCTATGGGTTACCTATGGGTTACCTATGGGTTACCTATGGGTTCACCATTTATAGAATATTAACTTAATGTCATGTATATTATCTTCTTGCAAATAACTCTGTATAGTATGTACTAAATCTCTGGGATCATATACTACTATAAGGGTATCGCATCATTGATACCCATTAGGATCACATTCCACAGTGCGCTGCATGAGCAACTTAGTACTAGTATATTGGTAGCCAAAGGATTTGAGTTCTGATTAAGGATAGTCAGGTCAGGGATGACTGTCCTTTTAGGGATGTATTTCCTTTTAGGGACGTAAGTTAAATCGACACAGACTAAATAAAAGTATTTAGCAACATTATTTGCAAAAAACGTATGCATAGGCATCCGACAGCTGACAAAAACCTTGCGTCCTTCGAACAAGGGACGCCCATCCCTAGATTTAAGTACGTCCCTAAAATGACGGTCATCCCTGACCTGATAGTATGCAGGTTTACAATTTTCTTACAATAGACACAACATGCATTTCTATTTCGATACTTACTTCTAAAATACACTCGAATAGTCCCGCAATTCCCCCCAGATATAGCCATCTATTCAAACTTACGTTTTCCTGCATTGTATGGAAAACACAACATTTTGACTTGCAAAGTTTTGTATTACGATGCTGTCGCCAAAACGCAGCTTGTACTGTTAGTAGTGAACCTGGTCCAGCCGACCCAGGTCATGACAGTGCAACCACGTGACGCCCCGGCACGTGCTGCTCGAGCGTACAGCATCACCCTCTTTCTCGCATGGCTGTCTCAACGAGCAGACGTACAATCGACAGCCGACTACCCCCGGATTAGCAAACGTTTACAAGATAAGACTTACAAATAAGCCCCTGTAAACCCCGGTTGGCTAACCCTTTCTGCATTTAATTATCGTTTTTCTCTGCATAAATTTCACGTAAAGTTAAATTGTATGGTGCTCCGTTACGGACAATATGTCGTTAACGGAGCCAACCAAACGTTGTGCTAATACATCATGTGCAGCGAGGCTGGCATCTAAGGATGACCATCCTCTCTGCTTGTTGCACGGGGCCTGTTTTAAACAGGCCCCGTGCGACATATGCACAACATGGACACCCGCTGAGTGGGACACGCTAGTGTCTCGCCAGAGGAAGGCTCTCGGCAAGCGTACATTGCGTTCACTTCGCCGAGAGTCTGTTTCGTCCAG
Organism: Lepetodrilus fucensis; assembly: GCA_032361325.1. NCBI lineage: Eukaryota > Metazoa > Mollusca > Gastropoda > Lepetellida > Lepetodrilidae > Lepetodrilus > Lepetodrilus fucensis. Next base: position 1,898 of record JAUTBV010127781.1, on the reverse strand, counting down.
CGGGGGAGAAGGTGGTGTTCGAAAAACAGCATACCATACTCAGGGTAAGGAGAAGGCCACTGCGCACAGCGCAGCTCCTCTTCCCGACCCCCAGGTCCTTGCAATAGAGGACCAGGGGTCAAAACGGGGGGTTCACACTCCCATAGGCACCCTCTCCTCGGAGTGTGTCCCCCCCCAAGGCTTCTTCCCGCAGGTCTAAGTCTAGGTAAAAATCCCTAGGCAAAGCGCTTAGACTTGCGAGGAAGAAGCAGTCGTTGCCACCCTCGGGGGTGGTATCGACGTGCGTACTCTCCCTACCCTCCCCTGCAGATTCTCCGGAATTTCGGGGGGTAGAGTGGGTACACCCATTGACCGGTGAAGCAGCGTCGACCAGCGGGTATGACGTGGGTGCTTCCCGGTTTTCTCCCATTGACCGGTGAAGCAGCGTCGACCAGCGGGTATGACGTGGGTGCTTCCCGGTTTTCTCCCGGGTGGTGAGGGAGAGGTTTTTGTTGGCACGAAATCCGGTGACAAGGAGCTTAGCGACAGACAGACGTGCAGTTCAGAGGTACCTGGCCGGCCCTCCGGGGCTGGCCAGGACCCAGGTCTTCGTACCCGGGTCCAGGGACCTGGACCCCGGGAACCTAGCGGCATTGTCAGCAGGGGAGGGTATGGCTGGCCAGGACCCAGGACCCGGGTTTTCGAACCCGGGTTTTCGAACCGGGGAACCGAGTTGCACTTCGGTGCAGGCTTGTTTCCCGGACCCGGCACACTGGCACTGAGTGGCACTTCGGTGCAGGCAGCATCTCTGGCCCTGGCCAGCCCTCCATCAGGACACGGCCCAGGGTCGACAGACCCAGGACTTGGGACCCGGGACCCGGCCTCTACAACGATTCAGGCTGGGTTCCCGGTTCTGGGTCAGGTGCAGGGCTGGCCCCACGGACTCTATCCAATGGGTTGGCCTTTCCACCTACCACCCAGCACAACGCAGTCAGCCCCGGGGCAGGCAGCAATGCAGTCGGCCCCGAGGCAGGCAGCAACGCTGGGGGGTGCGTCCAATCCACGGGATCAGACGACACCCACGTGGTCTGCACAGGTCCCATATGCATTGGGCCCGTTCGGCGACATGGAGGCTAGGTTCGTCACGCCAAGGGGGGTGCCAAACCAGGGTCAAGGAGGCGATGTTTTCAAACATTATTCTCCCCTGACTCAGCCATCTCACAGACCTCTCCCGGTGACTAGTCAGCCCAGGCTGGACGAGTCACCGATGGAGTTGTCATCTTCCGAGGAGGTATCTTCCTCAGAAGAAGGGGACCCGGTCCCTTCACCGTGGGTGGGACCATCGTCGGGTCCCACTTCACAGACCCTCCCGGTTGCGGATCCTGGTCTCTAGGATACCGAAACTGAGGGACAGGGGAAGGTCAGCACTTTCGAGTGCTTGACCTATGAGGAAGCCTTGACTAATGTCAAATCTTTCCTCGCCTCATTCCGCGACCCCCAAGGGTACCTCATCAACAAGAGGGCCCCGCAGGGGCCCGTCTTGCAGGAAGGGTTTCCGTGGACGCCGGACATAAGGTCATCCTTATTCCGGCTTAACCTGTCTCAGGGGTGTCCATAAGGGTATTCAGCGTCGGTACGCTAGGGAAGGTTTACCTCTCCCCCCGGCGGATCAGTCCATATTGGCACACTCCAGGCCTCGGGGAAGTGGGAACCAGCCCTCGGGGGCCGGCACATCAACTTCCTCGAGATGGAGGCTGTCCATCGGGCAGTTACAGCCTTTCAGGACACCCTGAGCAACCAGGTGACGCTCCTCCGGACGGACAACTCAACAAAGAGGGGGGGGGGGGGGCTGGTTTCCCACGACCTATGCAGACTGACACTTCAGATACTGCAAAAAGTCTGGGACAATCATGGTCACC
>JAUTBV010127770.1:0-12437 GCA_032361325.1 Lepetodrilus fucensis | reverse complement strand
GAGCGTGATTCGTTTTAAGTCGAAGAAGGTCCTCAAACTGTAGATTATTTTGGCACGTGATGCACGATCTCGGCCTACCGGCCTCGATCGCGCATCACGCGCCAAAATAATCTACAGTTTTCGGATCTTCTTCTTCACTTACATGATTTATTGAGGACCTCTTCGGCGTTAATTAATCCCCTCCCATGAATTAGTAAAATACATTAGAACTTTATTTTTCTAGCATATATTTATAAAAAAACCAAAAGTTTAAATCCACAAAGAAGCCGTTTGAGACGATTATTTGTCACCTCAACCTGTTAATTAATAGATTACACCGGTAGATGGTAAAATGGTAAAACTGAATGCGGCAAGGAAGTTAGCTGCAGTTCTGTAGCTAAAAGATGCCCGGTTTATTATTTTGCTATCTAGTATGGGCACCATGTAGCTAAAATGCTACGCAACTGCAGCTACAAGGATGGTAAGTATAGGCATAATGACCGGAATTTCGAGGATGAGAGGTGTGTACATGTAGAATAAGACTATTATATATGTAGACCAAAGTCTGCAGACTACCAGCTTTTCATGCATAGTTTATTAAAGGTCCTAGCACACCCGAGGCGTATTTCGCGGCGACAAACTCGGTGATTTACGTTCCGAGATAGAACCGTAAAACTATATTAAATAGGGGAATTTAATTAGTTTGTGCGTATAGTAGAGTCAAGAGACTCGCCCGACGTATACATAGTTTAATGTTTCTGACCGTACCAGGGAATAGAACCCGGACGGTCAGAAACGGGAAACTACAATGTCGGGCGAGTCTATGGGGTCACATACTTAGAGAATAACCCACGAGATACGAGTGATTACGGAAAATATGTTCACAGTTCCGAGCTTTAGCGAGGAACTTTGAACATTAATTTCACGAGGGACATATTTTCCGTAATCACTCATATCTCGTGGGTTATTCTAATTATTCCACATACTAGTAATCATTTTTATGTAGTAAACCATTAAAAATTGCTGACAAACAGCTTCTTCAAGAGAGCAACCCTAATCAGCTGTTGCGTATTCATCCGCCTGTGATATCAATGTTGTTCACTTCTTGTTGTACGTAATATTCAATGGCAAAGTATAGATCCTTAGAGTATGTCGTTTAGAAGATAATACTTGATGCCACTTAATTTCTATAATGCAATTGGTAGCAAAAGCATATAAATGTACATCATCGCAAATAATTTTAAGTGAGTGAGACATTTCAAAAGTTTGGTGTGCGTGGACTGTGCCCAGCGGCCAGCCAAAACAATATGCCAAGGAAAACTTGCAGTCAAAAACGTGTACATTTCACCTAAGCTAGTCTTCACAACGAACAGATTGTAGCTATCGTATATATACACGTCCAATTAAGTCTCCGTCAATGTTCACGAAGATAAGTCGTTGACGTTAACCGGGGAAATGTGCCCATATGAGCGTAGCCAGGTATGCTTATTAACAACAGTTTACAGAATGCAGTAGATATGAGACGAGTATAAGAAGTGTATTATCATGAATTATTTGAATGAAAACCCACTTGAATTTAGCACCAATAGCAGTAAATGATTTACAAATTAAATTGTAACAAATGTTTTGTATTTATATTACTTATATTTCAGAATAATTTGCGATAAAAATAACTTAAATAACTGCATCACACAACATGATTTAGCATAAAAAATACTCTTTGAAGTCTTGACCGTGGGGACCACTTTTAACCAATCTGGTTCGACAAAAGGCATAATCAACACTGTTGATTATGGTATCGTTAATACACAGTAGATATCCACAACATATATGGAATAATAGGCTATACGCAATGTTCATGAAAGTGCTACATAGAACAAAAGCATTATCAGCTTAGTTAAATTTATTGCCCTACCAGTAGGCCATGTTTATGTCCTCTGTGGAATCTATATGCTACGATCAAAATCTCCACTATATGCACCCACAGTGTTGCCCTGTTTATGGCCGGGACCATGTATACATGGTATAGTGATAATGCTTTGCTATGCTCACACAAGATGAATGTTATCCTCATTATCAATATTAAACACTGAATAGTCTTGATCATTTCAATCGTATGTTCATTCTTTTCATTTTCGCCTTTCTTTATTCAGAAACAAGCTAGGATTTACTGCCAGGGAGTTAGCAGAGAGAAGGGGTGTACCCAAAGATGTGCTATTGTTGTACCGCCATCTGGAGGAAATGTCAAAAACAACAGCCCCGTCATCAGTACCATCTCGGACACATCTGTCTTCGCCAAGTCCGATCAAGTCCCAAGTTTCCACCAGCATCTGGCATGAGTTTTGCAGCGATTTGGGAAAGAAAAATGTGTGTCTACTCATTCTTGGATTGCTGTTCTTTTCGCTGTATGCAGCATATATTCTGACTGGTCTACACCTGGGAGAAAACAGAATACCTCTGGATGAAATGAGCTATAAAATACACATGTAGTTTGGTATTATCATCTATCTAATTACATGTACCATCATAATCATGCATATTATAAAAGTACCAGAGCTCACAGATTCTTGATGATGATGAAAAGCTACTATATTATTCAAAGAGTGGATCCCTTGATTATTAGAAATGTCCTATCATTGCACATTGTAATTTATTACTATAGCTACAATACTAAAAGCATCGTACATTTATGGTAAAAGATGTAAAAGTTGTAAAAGATGAAAATTGTTGCCGATCTGTATCTTACAACGTTTCCTTTGTGCAATTAATTTAGATACCATTGCCAATTGGTGATCTGCTATGTTATGGTATGGATATTTTCTATTGTGAATTATCATGACCTGGCATGTGCTTCTTCACTCAGAGTCATATCAGCAGTCTGGATTATCTGTAAAGATAAAGGCAAAATAAAGAATTGAATTGGATGTCACTTCCTGAACCTCATCTCTCATTATCTCATTGATTTTAAATGTCGATCAGATAATGATTTGAGGACAAATTATGGGGGCTGGTAGCTCTTTTGTGGCAAATTGTTCTACCAAAATTCGAGAACGATGTTAATAATGACCTGCAGCTTACAGATGTTTGGAAATTCTTCTTCATTACTTAATGAACATTACTGCTTTGCATTTGAAACATGACACTCTGAGGTTGAGAGCATTGATTCCCCAATTGCAACTACTTACCGCTATTCGCTTCTACTTAAAAGGGATTGGGGGGTTCTTATCCAAGATGGCTGGTGCTCACCATATCGGCACAGCCAGTGTCAGTAGGTCCATTTCCTCCAGTTACCTGATGCACTCCGTCAAATTAGATAACATCCACAGGTGCCAACTCCCACAGGCACAGAAAAAATACAATTCTACAAAATTGCAGAATTCCCTCATGTACTTAGAGGATGCATATGACACTTGGAGAAACGATACCCAGATCATGTCTTCCTTGAATTGATACCAAATTCATCTCCTAGGGTGTGAGATGTAGACACTATCTTTCCATCTGGAAGTCCTGGCTTGTAATCAGCGATAACAGTGAAACTGGTATAGGTATAGGTGCAAATGTTCTGCTTTGTAGACAACTGCTAAGACTTCTCTGTCTGTCTGGGAATATCATTGTTAGGCATGGCCTAATTTTAGGATGTTAAGTCGATGTAATCTGGTAATAATGACATTGGAAACAGGTGTGATGTTATTATGTAACTTAATGATTGATCATAATGTTTCAGTGCGTTGTGCCAAATGCATGATTATAATTTATATCTGTATCTGTTTATTGTCCGCATGAATCAAACATTATTATGTCTTGAAAAATGTTTATATAATGATGTATAAAGAATTTTAAAACATTTTTGTTTCCTGTGATACTATTATTCAATGGATTATTAAAAAAAATGTATGTATAAATGGCTTCATAGTAAATTGACGCTTTATATTGTATTATCTATCTATGGAGCGACATTATAGATCCAAATTCTCAGTGGCATCTTTCCTATTTTTATTTCTAGGATGTTGCATTGCCTTCCACAAAGACACTCATTAATTTAACCTTGTTTAACCAACTATACTGAAGGTAAAACTTGAAGGAACAATAAATATAGTGGAATTAATGGTTAAATTGTTGAACGGTTAAACGGTTAACATAATGAAACACTAATAAACGTTTTCCAACAAGATACTCTACGTTTTTGAACATTTTTCGTAACCTTTTATGCATTGTTTTTCTTTTAAGAACAACCTACGTTTTCAACAAAACAAAACATTCTTACTTCTCACTTTATTCAAATGTACATGTACCTGTTTTAACAGTAGCAAATAACTATCAAATGTCAAAGTTCTAAACAGTATACATTAAAACATAAATTATTCCAATAAATACTACACATTAAGTTGGGCATCTGCCAAAAAATACCAGTGTTCCTTCTAATTTTACCATCCGTATATATTATCCTGAAAGTTGGACCTAGCAAAGGTTTCATCTTCCTCACCTCTCCTGTATAAAACAGTGCTACTCCTGGGATGGCAAGTCCATTTGGAATGTTATTTTCATTTTGCGACCAGTCCAGTATGTGCAAGCATGTCAGTGAGGTGATTCCCAGCCACATTATACCAAATGACACCAAAATATGGTACTCGTCGATACCCTGCTTGATAAACTGCATTGAAGGGGTAAAGCAAGTAGTGTTGGTCGGTTCAATCAATATAATTTGAGTAGGGTATCCATGTTCTACCTGAAACATGATATTCTAGTCACATCTATTATCCAAAATATACGTTGATTCTAGGGATTTGATTGGTTGAGAGGAGTCCTGTTATGACCTCATGAGACATAAAATGATTGTGACGTCATTGCAAACCCCATTAACCCAGCACGTTAGAAAAACATTTCGGCATGGATATCCACAAATCCGGTAGTACGTTTACAATGTAGAATTATTACGATTTGGGATAAATTTGTTGCCAGTGTGATTTCCGGGCTGTACAGCTTTTAATAATATCAGTGAAATAATCTTGAAAGCAGATTTTAATCTCGACCAAGCAATTATTTTGAATGCTTGTGAGCAACTTTTGGTATCCAAATATATTGAGAGAACGATGTTAATAATTGAAGACAACCGAGCCAAGCTGTGGTGGACTTGGTGGTCTGGAATCCTCATCCTGCATTTTTCTAAAAATGAGAAAATTCTTCAAATGAGAGGACAATGGCAGTTTATTTCATATTTAGTTACAGATACTACTATATGACTTGTTTAACAAAAGCATGCACAAACAAATGAACAAGGGTACTAACATAACCGACTCCTTAAATACACATAGGATGACAAAGACAATGAGAAAAAGAGAGAGATAGAGAGAGAGAGGTTGAAATATTTCAATATTACCAATAGACTATAGATAGATAATTTTATAATCTTGATCTGGGTCAGGTTCACAGACACTGAACTAGCCAGTGTACAACAATTATTTTGAAAATAACCAGATGAAAATTAATAATAAATGATTCACTAAATTTGAACAGCAACATATTGCTGTTGATATGGAAATAACATAATTCAAATAATAATGCCATTATTGAATACTATGAGTTGTGTTGTGAATACTTTGGTAAATGCTACAAATATATTTACTTTACTACCTATTTTGCCCGAGATATAACAGTAGAGGCATGATTAACTGAACATTCTTCACAGCCACTTTCTAGCAGTGTAACTGAAAGCTTGATATCAGAAAAAGAAAAAGAAGAAATTAATGCATGATGAAATGTATTCTTTTTAAACTGGATACAAATGCATAACACTGTCCCAAGACATGATGAAGGTAACTGATGAAATGAAATTTAAAATATATATATATTGTATATGTAAAATAGCTTTGTATGATTTAAAAACAAAATATTGAGAAGAATAAATTCTGTGGATATCAATTCAACAGAAGAGAAAAAAAGCTGAGAAAGAAAAGAAAAACTGACCTATTCAGTAAAATGAAAGTGTTAAAAGAAAACTAGCGTCGTTACTGAATTAACATGTTAATAGACAACTACTTTGGAAGTCACACTACACGATTAAACAAAACAATTAGATTCTTACATAACACGCTTATCTCACACGACTAGTCATCTTGGCATTGTGGAGACAGTAAATAAATTGGAAAACAAACAATTTGACATTTGTACTGCTACCGGTATTACGATTACCGACTGACCCTGTCCTAGTGTGGGGTCGGGGGCTTCACAAGAGGGTTGTACTGTAGTCCACACTTTTACTATGGCAGGAAATGACCTAGACCTCGATTCACATCTGAACCATCAGTACAACTCTCTTGTGAAAGGCAAACCCATAAAGAAAGAAAATCATTTCTGATGATAAAAATACAGATACTGACTTCTCTCCGATACAAACAGTGGCATAAAATATCAAATAAACTTGCAGAAAACAGTAACATTGTGTGGATAATACTGAGATTAAGACATGCTAACCCATGCACCAGACACTTCAGAAAGGGACGTAACCCATGTGTGTCTTACAATACATACATGTACATAAAACGGGGAAAACAAGGAAACTGTAGGGAAAGTAAACTGACCAATTTGGATTGTCACACTTTCTTCACTTTGACTAGTAAACCTGACTGATCACACTAAAATAATTTGGTTTAATTGTTATTAATTGTATAAGCTGAAATGAAGTGAATCAGAGTGATTTTGGAGTCACCGCAGTATTCTTTCACCCATTTGCGATTATTGAATATTTAGTTATTTTACGTATATGCTAAAGAGGTCAAAGGTAATTTGATAAAAAAAATGATTCGAGCATACATGCATACCAATAATACACTGATCATATCTAAATATTGCTGATAAATTGCCTGTTTTTTGTATGATGTTCAGAGATTAATGCCTGTTGCAGTTTTTTTTTATAACAACATTGTACTATTAATATATTGATCATTCTATAGGATTTGTCAGTGGGTTATAAATGAGACAAAAGTGCGAGCGTCCAATCTGGTCAGTTTTCTTCCCTTTACAATATCATCTGTGATAACAATGCCCCCAAACCAGGGTATACACATACAATGATGCTGAAAATGACTAGAAACCTCATTTCGATTCACACATCGCCACCAACATATATATAATAAAAACTGCAGATGAGTATTCTATTAGAAGCCTTCAAACATGCAGCAAAAACCATAACCGACAAATGCTTTCTGAAATATCTTCTCAAAGCACCTTGCAAAAAAGCTGGAGCCATTTCATGTTGTAAGATCCTATGAAAGGGTTTGAAAACAGGACAGAAAGTGTAATTTGGCACCAATATTTTCAACCATGAAAGCCTTCAGTAAAACTGGAAGATCGTGTTTTTCGTAGTTGTTCACTACAGTTAAGTATACAGCAACTGCTTGTGACAATCTGTATACAAGACAATCTGTATACATGCAACAATACACAAAAAATACCAACAAATCTCAATACATAGCATGCAGTAACAATAGTTGACTAGTGATCGCATGCACAAACTACACTACATAGCACTTGGAAGAAATATATATACTCAATGTGACTTCTCCGGCCAACTCTCGCCACGCCAGGAACCTACATCAATAGGCTCTAAATACATGCTCATTTCACCATATTCAAATCTACAACAAAACTGTCCAAGTACTGTTAAAATAATATATATATATATATATATATATATATGTAATGTTATAAGCTACGTAATACCGTATCGGCTATGAGCCCAGGGGCAAGTTGCTGAACCTTTTTCCATTTCATCACAAGCATGCAAAAAAGGACTTCATCGTTGCAGTGTCAGCTGTTTAAGATACCAGACTGAACTAATGATAATAGTTTTAATACTGGCAGTTTGAGTAAACAATCAACAGGAATAAATTTCAGACAATTAGTCAACACCATGTATGTAAAACTATCTATCTACTCTATAGAAGCACCAACAATGTTGAGATTCGACGTTACGCTTATCGTTACTACTGTAGTCTGGTAAAGGAAATACTGTAGACCTGAATAACACCAACCAGTCACATTCTTGCAGTTCCAACAAATAAATTACATGCTAAAGTCTACAAACACTTCATAAAATCATTCTTTATGGCACAGTTCTAAATACTATGACAAATACGAATGGTGGAAGCACATCAAGGGGGGAGTGGGGATATCACCAATAAGTTACACATTCAGTCTGGCCGTTATACAAGTATACGTGGACATTTGGGAACACAGGACATACCCAGATCCCCAGAAAGTCGCATACCTAGTAGTATTGTCAGTAGATTGGAAAATGTTTGCTGGTAATAAGAATGAGCAGGACTTGGCAATAGATCTACGGTACATAGATCCACGGCACATACATTTTTGTGTTAAAACGCGACAATAGAAATATTCCACATATGCTTACTACATCAGCCTGTGCTGGAAATAAATAAATTAACTAATTAGTTTAATCTCTTAACTGTAAATGCAGCACTCCATTAAATGACTAGTTTGGCATACTCTTATTACAACTGCAATACAATCGAACAAATAAATTAATTCAGTTAATCTTTTAACTGTAAATGCTGTGTTCTATCAAATAATTATTTTGGCATAATCTTATTACAATTGCAATACCGATACATTAAATAATAATAAAAACATGAATAGACTAGTATCATTATATATAGAGAGCAATACCCTTTATAATTTCAATATCTGCCAAGTTGATTATATACTTGATTAGAAAAATCAAAAGCAATTCTCTTCCGTGAAAAACATGGTACACACACATGTATTTATATATATAATGTGTCGGGACAAACCAAGGACACGTATTCGAATGGCAGATATACACTAAGAACATTCCACCCATTTGACTTTGAAAGGAATGAGAACGTTACGTCATAGCGGAATCCAACAGGTCGCGTTGCCTCGCATGAAAGGAATGTTGACGTTTCTGAGCATATTATCACTCGCATATACAGAGAATAGTTCAATGAAATGATGATTAAAACGCAGGAGAGTAATGTCGAGAGTGAGTGAGTAAGCCACAGCTTGGGCGAAAACAAAACAGCAAGGAAATCGTCGGACACGTACAGCGTTATAGACTGCAGAGTACAATAAATACATCATCACGAAATGTGCACCGAAACAAACACAGAAACACACCTGTCTTTTACCCTGCTGCAGATGTGACAGTCATGTCACGTTATTTTGACAGATACATGACAAGATGCATCACATCACATGACAGTCAGGTATAAACATTGAACTGATACATCAGTTCCTGTTCATGTCAGTTGTTTCCGGCAATGAACATGATACGCGTATCCTTTGAGTGCAATACATTTCAGGACCCATCTCCATATAGAAGGAAATCCTACCAAGTTAATAACAAATCTCAGATTGCAGACTAGCAATATATGCCGATATTCCACATGTGCAATGGATAGCATAGATGTGTGTATATATATAGTAAACATAAATCTTCCATTGACTGATAAGACAGCAACAGTTTGTAAATATATATTGACTTCCATTTGCGTTATATACATTTAACAATTGGAAAGAAGGTAAACATGTTCGTCGAACATTAAAACCAGATTCGCACATTCTGTTGCTCACTTGGTACTGAACCACGACTTCAGGACAGTGACATAGGACCGACTTGGTACATCAGCCGACTTGGTACATGCGTATCTACCGACTTGGTACATGCGTATCAGCATACAAAGAATACAACTGTTCTTCTTGAGACTAACTTGACAAAAGTTACATTAACATCTGTTCTGCTACAATTTCTCAACAACAAAAATCTACGAATCATTATAAGAAATGTATGAAATGATAGAGTCTATTCCACATACTGTATTTAAGTGACAAAACTTTAAGAGAATTGGTACAATGGATGGCAATTATGTTACAGGAATATACAAACATTAATTTCTTGTGTACATTCTTAATGGAAGACTGAAGCACTAGATGATCAAAATACAGTATTGTAGTATACCATGTTTATCTCATCTCGTGGAGTGGGAGTGTCGATATTTCCACGAGTGGAAATATCAACTCTCCCACTCCACAAGACGAGATAAACATGGTATGAGAGAAATAAGCTTAAATATCCTCTATATAATCTGTGATGATAAGAAAGACCTAATAACATTCTTGCTACTGTCGGTCCCTGCAGAAGTTGACAGTTCTTGATGCTGACGTCGCTTCCCACTGTAGACCACGCAGACCATGCGAGTCTGGTCAGCTGTGACACGCTGAGAGGTCACTGAGAGGTCGTGTTGGGTATGGAAGTCTGGATAAGGAAGCCATGTATTCCAGTCATAATAATGTACAGGTCAGTGTGACCCAGACATCACCACCAGTAGGCCATCGGGGGGGGGGTCGACCTGACCTGGTGAAGGCTCTAAGGAGAACGTAAAAGATGCCACTCTGGGGGGCGTCTCACAATTGTCCATTCCCACTGGGTGTGCTCTGTGCAGAGTAGTGAGTGGTCTTCCGTCGTTTGGCAAAGTGTTCTATTCTATCTTCTAAGCTGTCTGTATGGAAATAGAACAAGTTAAATTAGACAACAACAATACAGATTGCAGTTTTCTTGACAATTACTAGCACAAGAAATGAAAATCTGATAAGCCAGGTAATAACACAGGTAATAACACAGGTAGTACATCCAAAAGGTCCAGAGAGTATGAACTCGGGCTCAACTCTAGGTTTTATTCACAAATCTCCATTAAAATTTGAGCATGAAATCTTGCTCAATAAGTGTTGTCATCTTGTGGCCTGATTAGATGTAGTCATATTCATCAATTCCAAAATGGTTCCATTACAAAATAGCTGTGCGACGACTTACCACACATAGCTCGCTCCAGCAGAGGTTTGTATATCCGAGGCTTGTTGCCGGGTGTCAGCCACTCCGCTTGGTGAAGTATAGGGGCGCTCAGCTCATTCCACGGCGCAATATCCGACTCTGAAATAACACTCAGTATCGTCAGTCATTACATCTCTGTGCTTGTCACTAACAGCAAGCTCTACGGTGTACATCCATGACTGTATGATTGAGGACAAATTCATAGTCGCAGTGCTTTGTTGCTTAACAATAACACTCCAGCGGGAATCTTTCATCGATATTTGATATTTGAGGAGAGTCAGAGAAGTTGGGATTCCTCCACATAATATCAGTGATATGTTAAATGGTGGGAGGAGGACCCGTGATAACAGTGTGTTAGTGTAAAGACCAGGAGCCATGGGTGAATCCCATCTAAGGCCATGCATCATCTCTGCAGTGAGGAAGAATCTTCAACATTGCAGAGAAGGTAATATCATTTCAAACTGAAATCTTCAGGTAACTCTCATCTTGGGTTGATGTGTACACACCTGTTTCTACTTTAGCTGTGTCCAACTGGTCCAGCATTCCTTTTATCATGGCGGCTCTGTAACACACAGGAAAATCGTCTGTTATAAAAATTGCAATGTACAGAAAATTGCTTTTAAAGCAGTGATGTACACAAAGTGCTACATTACTTCAATGGTACCGTCTTCCTGTATTTGTCAAAATCACTTGCGCCAGAAGACAACTAAGACATCAACTATAACATGCGTTATTCTTTGCAGATCCACTTTTCAATGACTAGATTGCAGCAGGATTCTAAAGACTTTGGTAAACATATGAAAAGCCTACAATACCCTTTCAGCTTTGCACTAACCATCAAACAGAAGCCTGCGACAAGAGCATTGTGTGTAATCCTCAGAAAAACATTACAACCTGCTCAATTGGTGCCACGACATAAAGAGAATGTGTTTGAGTAGCGAATGTGTCCTGTGGTTTACACTTACTGGTGTACAACATGTGTCTTACCTCACAGAATGCTGTGCCCACATTTGCTGCAAATGGCAAATGTTGTCTTCATGCCAGTCTGAAAATAAACACAATTATTATTAAATGACTTCATAGTACGGTAAGCTCAAGAACATTGAATATATTGTTTCAATCAAATTAATTCATAAAAAGAGCATAGATTAAAAAATAATAGTAATAATTCAACCTATTTTCCACAGCAATTAGTGCTTTCTTGTCCCAATTTTTACTTCTTTCTACATCAATCTATCTCAAGTTACATTTCTCAAAGTTTAATATCATCATCAAAAAAGGACAACATAGATCTGTAGACTTGAAGGAATCTGTCCTCTGTGTTGACCTATGACCTACCAGCCTCATACACCCATTCCACGTCATCACCGAAGTCGGAGTCGAAGAGCACTAGTGGGATTTCTGCAAGACAAGAGCCACCATCATGATAAACTGATTCACATTATAATGATACCCAACCTGTCTGAGTGAATACAACATACAACTAATGTTCAATGGTTTGTGTCAAAGAGAGAAAAGAGAGAGAGAGAGAGAGAGCGAGAGAGAGAGAGAGAGAGAGAGAGAGAGAGAGAGAGAGAGAGAGAGAGAGAGA
>JAUTBV010127759.1:0-12438 GCA_032361325.1 Lepetodrilus fucensis | reverse complement strand
TTATTCTATGTATTATTCTATGTATTATTCTATATATTATTCTATGTATTATTCTATGTATTATTCTATGTATTATTCTATGTATTATTCTATATATTATTCTATGTATTATTCTATGTATTATTCTATGTATTATTTTATGTATTATTCTTTGTATTATTCTATGTATTGACACTAATGCTGTTATGTAGGTAGGTGCAGATCTGTAGCTATAAGATTCCCCGTTTACTATTTTGCTATCTGTTAAGGCAAACTAGTAAACGGGGCATCTTATAGCTACAGATCTGCAGCTATTATGTAGGGTGAATGGCATTTTTTTTACCGTTTTATACCTCGCAGGAATGTGTAACGTACTATAGTATTTGATATGAATAGCAAGACAATATCCTTATAATACGTTCTGTTCACGTTTATGAACTTCTAACCATGAATTACATTACTTCCCACTCTTAAAATAATATCTTATTTATATGTTATTCATAATATATAAGAAACTATCGATAACTATTAATTATTTTATTTGAGTATTTTTGTATAACATAAACCTCATCATAGTGAAACGTTTATTGTGCGACAAGAAAATCACATATACTAGTACCTCATTATGCTAAATCTCAACAATGATGGAAAGGCCTGTCGTGATTAATTCATCACAAGAGTCACTCGCAATAACAATAAAAAAAATATATCGTAGTAAGGGTGTCCAATGGTAACAGTACGGTTCAAGGCGACAATTTGTCAAAGAACTATAAAACAGTAAATCGCAATTACTAGCTTTAACTTTAAGTCAGCATAATACCTTGCATCTCACGAGACACGGAGTTTCAATACAGACGAGAAATATCAAAGGAAGTCCAGTTGTAATTAGTTTTAATGAAAATAGTACCAACCTCATACAGTTCTGTTTTATAAATGGACATACAAGCTGCACTGAGCTGGAAACAAATAGGAAGCCCCAAGGCTAACACTTAGCTATGATGGTCGACTAGGGGGGTATTATTCTGGAAGGAAAACATGTTTTCTGTCCACAATGGATGAGCCTCTAAGTGGCTAAGGTGATTAGGAAACAGAATGACGACCGCAAGGTATTCCGCCCAGTCTCGCGCCAACATTTGACGATTAGATCATTAGTCGGTCGATCAAAGAAACATGACATCATTTTGTCGCAGCCATTGTCAACAGCTGAATTTAATGTATTTCTCTGTGTCCGAGCTTATCTCTTACCTTCATCTAGAGAATGTACCGAGCTTATCTCTTACCTTCATCTAGAGAATGTACCGAGGTTATCTCTTACCTTCATCTATAGCTTGCTACTGGTCTGATTATAAAATGTAGATACAGAAATTAAATTGGAATTGCATATTAGTCGTCACCTGTCTAACCCAAGGCAAAACTATCTTTTAATTAAAACTGGATCCGAAATTAAATAACGTTGGCGAATTAGGTTTAATGCCATCACGCAGTGACCAATTTTACTATGAACATTCATCAACCTTGCTGTCATAACGTTGCAACGTCTGTATTATACAATACTACGAAGGAAGAATATTCTCCTCATTTTACTTTATTCCCATCAGGTCTGACTTAGAAACGGGTCTCGATACGTCCCGGGATGTCCTTCCACGACAAAGAAAGCTTTATAGTTCTGTCTGAAGAAAAGCCTTTCTTACCGGGAATATGGGCAAACGTTATGAAGGTATAAATGGACAATAAAATTAAATCAATTTCGAGATGACCGCCCTTATCTTACAGGCATA
Source organism: Lepetodrilus fucensis (assembly GCA_032361325.1). Classification (NCBI taxonomy): domain Eukaryota; kingdom Metazoa; phylum Mollusca; class Gastropoda; order Lepetellida; family Lepetodrilidae; genus Lepetodrilus; species Lepetodrilus fucensis. The sequence continues at coordinate 10,681 of JAUTBV010127759.1, read as the reverse complement.
GAGTTATCTTTGTATGGTGGAATCGTAGATCTTCTGTTGGTTTACGACTGCTGGGAAATGAGAACTGGACGATGGATGGCCATGAGTTAATTGGATGGATATACAGGAGGTACCGCCCATAGAGGTGTGATATGGGTGCACACCACACACCACACACCGCACACCACATCTTGTGTCGACATTTCTCGTTGGGCCTAGTTGTAAGAATTTAGAACTGCAAACAAGAAGCAGAGATTGGATTTTAAAGAAGGGATTCTTGTCCCCGAGTATTCTCCGTATAGTTACGTCTAGACATAGCAACCAGTCTAGACAAGGACTTCTGGTACAAGGCACATCGACTTCTGGTGTGGCCTAGGCGCACTAGGAGAGCACTGGAGGGTTAATAAGTTAAAAACTGCCAACAGGGCGGCCGTGATTTCACGGAGTTAGCGCAAACTATGAAAGAGTTAGGTTTTAAAAATTAACTTGCATTCGCGTCAAACGAAAACAATGTTTTGACGATCAGATCTGAGATCAAGCCTCCGGTATGGAATATTGGTCCGACTGTTTTCAATGTTTCTTATGGAGATGAAGCCTGTAGTAGGCGACACAGCAAAGAGAGTTGGTGCTACAGACATTGACATCCATACTAGACAGGTCAAGGTCACGCTACAAAGGTAATAAGACAGTAGGCTGTAGGCTGTAGGCTGTAGGCTACATGTAGCACATGGAAACTGACAGTCGTACTCTACCACCAGCGTTAAATCTCCAATCAAAGTTTACAGCAGAGAAAAATCAGTGAATGCGTTAGTTAGTGAGTGGTATCGCTAGTGGTCGTCCATTCATAGAGATGGTTTTCGTACTATTTTATGAAGATGAACAACACATAGTGCGAATTAGTCCACCACTTGTAAACTTGTAAACAGTAGGTACATATTAAATATCAGAATCGACATGGCCAGCGGCCGCGATAAATGAACCACCACTACTAATATTACATCGCATAGTGTCCCTTCATCGTGCTTTATACAATACTACATCGTGCTTTATACAATACCCCTCTCATGCTGTCATTACCAACTGATTACCGTATGCTGGAAAAGCGGAAGTGACGTCAGGATGTTCCTCTCCTATGATAGAGATAACACAGTAGAACTTGCGGCGTGATCTAAGCATCAGGAGCAATAGAAATAGTATTGCTCCAATAAGCTAATTTACGCACGTGACACAAGACTGCTGACAGTTGGTATATCCCGACACAGGTTATTTAATTGAAATATAAAATACAAAAGTGTCAGATAGTTATGTCGATGCAAGTTATCGCTGCAATTAATGTATTATTTCGGGTACAGCTTTCGCAAAGCAAACACTATACATGTGTGTGTGTGTGTGTGTGTGTGTGTATATATATATATATATATATATATATATATATATATTTAATTTGATGTTGTTTTATTATATATATCGTCTCTCATAATCCTAACTGCATGGCTCACTTTTGTATTGTTGATATGTTTTATTTATTTTATGTACCATATTTCATGTGAGTTGAGACGTTAATAACACATATGTCTGTTTGTAATTGTTTTATCAATTAGATGTAGATGATCTATTGATTTCACATTAAAAGAGTTGAGTGAAAGCATACGTAAATTGGGCTGTTATTTAGAAAAGATTGATATGCAAATTACTTGGAAGCTTGTTTGCTCAGGTATGCAAATTTACTGTGAGTTCACATGACAAGAAATACTCAGGCAATACCTTTGCACAATGTAAAAGTTAATTTGCATGTGGTCCCTAATAGGTGTACCTTTTTTTAAATTGCACACACGAGTATATTTACGAGTATATTTACTCACGTATGCAATTACCAAATTTTCAAATGTGCATACTATGCAAAGAAATGTGCACATATGCAAATGTTTGCATGTGAACGGGGCTTTAGTTGAGATGCAACAGCTCAGCCAGGTGTGCAGTTGCCTGAGTATTTCTTATCATGTGGCGTGGTCATGTGAACACTTAGCAAATATACTTTTGCACACCTAAGTAAAATATGCATATATATATTTGCTCACATGTGTAAATTTTGGTCATGTGAACGGGGATTTTTAAAAAATGCGCTTATTAAATATTAAAACAAACGCTGAGAAAATATAATCAAATTCTAAGATAAAAATATGCGCTACTTAAATATCAAAACATGCGCTAAGACAATATAATCAGATCAACCGAATTAACGGGAGCAGATTCACTTGACTGATTTTACTTGTCGGGAAGTAGGGACAGTGATTTCTGGTAGTTGGAACTTTTTAATCCCTGGCATTTCGGAAATAGGTTTTTCGGGAAACCGGGCCGACACCTAAAAAAAGGCATTTGTCCGTCAGACACGTGCTAAAACAAATCTATTACCCACCATAACATGTGGGCACCTATACTGTTAGAACATAACTCTACCTTGTTACAACTTACAAGAATTTGGACATCAGAAAACATATGTTAATTGTCTTTCCCATAACGCACATAAATCACACACGCAAGAAAACAAAATTACGTTAATTAAATAATAATTAAATAATATGCATGAAATGAAAAGTACAGAAATGTATTGCATGGAACATCTTTTGTTAAAAAGACTTAATTTTGCCGTGAGTAGGCTATTGTATAGCAGTCCTTCCAGTAACGGGGAAATCTGGTTATATAATAGTAAAGGCATTTCCCGAATGTACTAGTCAATAGTTACACTGAATGTACTAGTCAGTAGTTACACTCTGCAAAGTTTGTTTATAATTTCTATAAAGATTTATCGTGATAAGAAAATAAAACCGTTACGGGAGACACGTTTTCATAATGTCGAGCTGTCCTCAAAAAAAGAAATTTCTGACTGAAATATAAACAATATTTATTGGTATTATTCTATCGAAGGCGTACTGACTAGATAAGTATAATACATGTAAATTCAACTAAATATTACTACGTTAATTATTAAAATTGAAACACTAACACACGATGTAAATTGTATATGTATTGTGTAGGTTTATTTGAAATATTCACAACATGTAGTCCAGAATGTAAGATTACAAATGTGTGTTCTTGTTGTTGATAGTTAGTACTAATTACAAATAAACAACGATAATAATTTGGACTAATTTGATTTTGTGTTTTTCCAGATACCAAATATAGTCTGCGTTTCTAGGATGAAGATGATAATATTTTATACTGCGCAAACATGCATGTGGCAGTATAATTTGAATATTTGTTTTATTAATAACTTGATACAATTGATCAAGACAGTTTATCAAAGTAGTGTTTATGAAGGCAACCTATTTGCCCAGATGTGCCATGATCTGATTGGCTATTTCTGCGCTGCTATTTTTTATCAATGTTGTAAATATTGGCTAGCGTCCACCGAATAGTTTTATGTCTTCAATTGTTATCAATAATGGATGGGCGGTCAGAACTTTATGTTTGTTATTTTTATATAATACAATCAATATTTATATGGTGGCCAGGCCACCGAGGAGGGTGTATTTTATGTAAAGTTGCAAGCCGGTTATTATAACTAACACATGCAACACAACTAACACGTGCAACATGTGTGAGTCTTGAACCTCTACAGTGTGGCTCACGTGAATTACAGATGTTGCAATTGTATAGACATCGGGCTTGGGGTATATACCAAGACGTTTTATGAGGAGCAGTAATACGACGTGTTGTGTGAGTTGATGCCTGGAGAGGTTGCAATGATGGTGGCACGCGCTGACTGCGAGTCCAGACAAGAATGGACACGATGGTCAGACAGGCTTCAGGCAATGCTCAGGTGTGGTACAAGTGTCGTACGTCGTCCTAGTCAGTTGTCCTCAGTCCATCTACCCCCGACCCCACCCCCATCTACCCCCGACCCCACCCCACCCCCATCTGTTACAGCAGCCACCTCGCAGTCAGTCAATCATCAGTCACAGCTAAGATGAGGGTGACTGGGTCTGCTGTCGGAGGGGTGCACTGTACAATAAAGCATGAATATGTTCATGTACACAATTGATATGCTGTAGTACCAAACCAATAGTATCTTGAATGCTAATCCATGTTCCATAACCGTCTATTATAAGAAAATAATTCCAGTAATTGATTAAACCAGTTTAGTTACCTTCTCTATTAAAATGTGAGTTCCATATACAGATATGATTTTAGTGGAAATCTAGCTCTTGTAATTAGGAGCATTGCTATAGATTGTATTTATATATAAGCGAGTACACCACTGCACAAGCATATCTGGCCCATGGGTATTTTTACTTCCTAGATATCCAGAGAACTAGTAATGTATATAGCTGTTATAACGTATTTAATGTACAGGCCCTAATTCATTATGTAGGCCTGTATCATTGAATACAAATGTTTAAATCATATACTATAAAATAGTAAGTATATTTTGGGCCTAGTAGGTCTACGTTGTTATCACAGATTCGTACAAATTACTAAAAATATAGTCCTTATAATGAATATTGTTCTCTCTTACTTCTTACAATGACAACGTGCACATCAAAGCTACTTGGACAGAACCATCTTATTGATGCAAGCGACGGACGCTATTTTATTTCTATGTGATTAAAGTGATGTATGTAGAATATAACGTTCTGTGTATGATTAAAGTGATGTATGTATAATATAATGTTCTGTTCTTACATTGACGCCAGTACTATGAAATCAAATATTATAAAAACACAGTTTAATGTTTTCTTGGTTGGCACATAAATCCCGAATAAAACCTGAAGCATCAGCTGACTTTAAAGGTTATCTTTGGCAGATGTGGACCTCAGTGAGCAGACCAGCTATAAAGCAGCGACATGTATTGTAATACCAGCATCTCGGCTATACACGACACGGGGACATAAACCTGGTCAATCGCGCGCTCCGACACCACATTATGCAGGCCACACGTCTGGGGAATATCTTGACCAAGATTGACCTGGGCCACGTGGCCGGGTTCGCCTGATCTGAGTGGACAGCGTCCAGGTAGGGTGGGATTACAGGACTAATCTTCCGTAAAAGACCATTATCCAGAAATGGGTTGTCTGGGCCCCGGTGTCAACTCAGCTATTTATCCCGGGAGAGATTTATCACCGTGGCTTTTGTATCTTATGCTAATATTTTCGGTCGAATATCCGCTTTTCAATGGTGCTCAATTTAGATGAACACTTCACAAGGATTTGCAAGAATGTTTACATGTGCGCTCGCTGTCTCTTGAGTTGTAACGTGTTTAGATAATGCTGCGAAACACTTTGCAACTTTGACAGCCACTGAAAGATTTCTACAGGATAAATCAACATAGCAGATGTCACACACGTCGTGGTGTGGATGTCGCGGGGACAGAGCCTCCCGACGGCGGGATATTGGGCTGGGGTCGGGGTAATGAGCCTCCCGACGGCTGTGGGTTGTGCCGGTGGTTATGCTGGGGGGTCGGGGTAATACTGACGGGCACGCGTTGCCCAACACGTTGTCGCTGTAATAGTCGTACGACGTCATTGTGTACTCCTGTCACGGGGCTGAAGCGGAGTCGTTAAACTCGGTTAAACTGTCCTGGACATAATCTTTGGTGGTCTTTTTTAATGGTTTTCATTAGATATGCATCTGTATGCCGTACGCCGATACCGTGTTTTCTTAAAGTGATTGTCTTTATTCATATTCTACACGATACAGTGACGTGGATTCTAACATAAGAAAATTATGAATAGTCAATTTTAATAAACCAGAAACCGTTTCAGTCTCAATTGACGGAATTATCACCCTGGTATCTTTTGTGTGAGAGTTCGTTGACAAGCTGCGGACTTCCATAGCAATGTGTGCAGCAGTAGGCTTATACTCACCGTCAACTACTGCTTATACTCACCGTCAACACAATATCTACACTGGAAGAAATAGGGAACATGGAAAACAATAAGGACACATAGTATTACAGAATACATTCTGCACAGAAGCTGAAATAGGACATACTGGACACCATTAAGACACCAACTATAGGATTTCTTGAACGCAATAAATACACAGACTGAAATAGGAAGTACTGAACGCGATGTGAAAGTGAGGTACACGTTAAGTCTAAAGGCACAAATGTTCCTAGACCAAGCGGTGTGAAAGTGAGGTACAAGTTAAGTCTAAAGGCACAAATGTTCCTAGACCAAGCGGTTTGTCCTGCGTGTGGATTGTGGAGGGCCACGTCTCTGAAGATGAAAGAGGAGAGGCTGACCTCGGAGGTCATCGTGCTGATGTCCTCATTGCTGCTCTTAACACAGCGCAGCGCATTGCGTCCTGCACGTAATAAACCATCCTAACTGCATTATGTTTGACTTGGAGGCCCCCGGAGCGCGCCGGATTGTTCACTGACCATGATGGTCAATGGCGGCAGGTGCCGGACTTCTTGCCGTGACCTACATCTGTACAAAGTCCCAGTGTCCACTGCTTACTGACCAGTGTGATGTCGAGAGTGATGTCCAGAGTGATGTCCACTGTGATGTCCAGCACATACTTCACGTCCAGTCAAGTACGAGTCTTCAATATTAACTCGCTGGTCTTTACTCCCAACCATCACACGTCGTTATCACAACTCTGTGGTTATTGGAGGTCAACCATGCGAACCCCCAGTACAATTGACCGGCGTGACTGAAGCGTTGACCAGCGTAGCCAGACAGACCGAGCGAGGCAGTACCACTCCATCAACACCATCACGCCAACTCAATTTTTTATAAATGTGATCATTTATCAAACTTTATCGCCGGTTGTCTTTGACAGGTGCACACTATCCTCACTATCCTCACTATCCAGTCTATCCAGAGTATATGTTTTATGTCGTATCTCCACCTGCTGACGTTTATATGTTCATAGAGTAACCTAAAACCTTTTAGTCGGTGTGGTATTTCCTGGATGGCGTGTCATTAAACAATTACGTATACTAAAAGTGCAAATGTACATTATACTATTGTTGATAGCTAACGTTTCCATGTGGAACACGTAGTGGCATAACTGCAATAGACTGCAATGTACAACGTGTGACTGGTATTATTAACGCTATACAGTTGGAGTGTGAAGCGTGTTCACGTTGCTTCATTTAGTGACGTCGTGAGCAGCGTAGGGTGTTCCTCCAAATTGAACGTTGTCATTGGCGCTGTCACATCAGGCGCGCTAAACAGTTCCTGGTCGCTTCATCTGCTGCCATCGTCGTCTCCAGTGTGCGCGTGCCGACCGTGTGCGTGCGGTGGAACGGTAAATTCATGCACAAAAGCAGTAAAGATTTGTAGAGAAATGGCGAGACTTACCCAACACGTGGCATGAGTTATCAAAATAGAGATATTATTAATATTTAGAATATAACATTCACTTTTGACTAAACACGTCTGGTATTCAACACAGCATGTAAACATATCGCTTGTTCGGGGATCGACTCGTGCCTAGCGCAATGCGAGAGAAGCGTGTTCGCCGACTAACGATTCGTGACCGGGTTCGAACCCATGCTTGGATGATCGTGTTCATGGGCTACGTGTGTCATCAAAGGATTTAGACGGGAAGATGAAGTAGATGTTGCACCTAGACGAACTCTAAAATGTGTTCTATAAAAGATAAACAATGTGTCAACAGGCTTAGAATACATTCTCTAGAGTTGGTAATCTAGAATATTATTGTACAATTCATTGCATTCAAGTCTATTTCCATTCTGAGGGATTTTCTAGACCCACATAATTAGAAGCACGTTCCTGTTGACTCTAACTAGGCATGATATCGTGCACGTGCCAGTGATACGATATCTTATCCGCACTGCTAGAACATACGACTGACCAGCCTACACCTCACACCGTCCACGTTCACACACAACAGTAGAATAGTGTTGATTTACCCTCATTGTATAAGGCAGGAATATTATATATTTGAATTAGTCCTTACACGTGTTTGCAAAATGAAATGGATCTGCTTGAGATCTACATATTAGTAGTAGTGAGAACTATTGTGAGATGCTGTGATATTTATGGTGAGATATGCAAGACAGTTTCAATGTCGGATATCATAGAGAGCGTACGTGATGAAGGACGAACGTGTAGCACTATAATACAAAAGAACTTTAGGTTTTCCAGATGTAATTTGGAATAGTGAGAGTAACTCAAGAATACGTAATGGAATTATCGAATTAATAAATAATAATCATTACTGTATTTTAAGATTATTATTTCCGAGAGAAACAAAATGAGAACTTAATTTTTTTATTTCCTAGAGAGAAGAAAATAGCAATTACACTATAACATTTACTTTATGAAATATTCAATATTTATAATTATGTATGTGTCTTTAGATTAATAACATTATTTCCAAGTGGATCCTTCTGTTTTCTTGTGTATGTAATGTATGCATGTATGCATTATCGAAGTATGTTAGCCTTAAATATAGTTCATGTACTTGCTATATTGCAGGCATGTTTCAGAATGTATCTACGAGAAGCCCTCGGGGAGATGTTGAGCAATGTCTGTAGTATTTATCTGCAGGCATCTACTGCCACCAGCAGTCTTCTCTTGTCTCACACAGGCCATGTCTCATTCACAGACACTGTGTTAGTACAGCTATGTTATTTAATAATGATGTTAAATCATCGTGTAGTCTGTGCCCTGCTGGGTCTCCGTCTATTGCCTGTAGTTGTGTGTACACGCAGAAAGCTGATAATGACCCCTCCCTGGATCCAGCATGCGAGCTGGCTATGAGACACTGATCTAGCACATCGACGTCGTAAAGCTGCCAGCCATTGATCACCTCTTGATGCACGTTTAATCCACTATTTATTTCCACTGATGGAAGCTATACCCTGGTTTAGTATCCACGAGTAGATAATGTATCAATGCATGTGCTTTAGCTAAGTAAAATTTAATCATGCTGGTAAGTTATTTAAGCTCGTGTTACTAAATCCAGACACTTAGACAGGCGTCACGAATAGCATTACCATATTATCCACAGGCCTCTGTCAACTTGGAACATTTCCACCCGGTCACTATACTCTATCTGCCAATGTCAATATAATTGCTATATTCTATACACATAGAGTTTTCAGTTTTCAATAAAATTAAGAGGTCCCTCATTAGATATTACATAGTATGGACAAAGCATCTCGAGAGCTGCAAACACCATTAATTAAGCAATGCCATAGTTAATATGTAAATTACAGCATTTGTAGATTTTTAGATGTATAAGTTTCGAAATTATATTTTTTAAGGAAAGATTTGTCTATTTGGTAAAATACGTAGAGAATTAAACGAAATGGTTAGTAAATCGATAGGTGGTTTTATCTAGGCCGGCCCCTCGGTTTGTATGAATTACATGGATTAAAATGCTGACAATTGGATCCTATTTGTACTGTCTGTATTCAAATGATAAGCAATATCCCGATCTCCATGGTGCCACTAGGAGAGATCAACATATTAATATGGCACAAGATACAGCTACTATACCGCAGCCAGCTTAAAGCCTGGGCGTACATTTCGCCACCTGTTGAGAGATCACGCGCTAACATCATTAAAGAATCTGTTTTCATTCGCGAAACGGTCTTCATTGTTGTATTGAGTTAGAATCTGGTCGTCTCGTGCCAGGGGGCATTTCCGTCATGCGCAGAAATGTATTGTTACGGGCTGAATCAAAGTGAAGGTAGATGCTCCCCTCTAAGTTTATTTCAATAAAAGGGCATACGTCTCCATTAAGCCAACGGAGTGTTAAGAATTACGATTTCAACGTGAAAGATTCAGTCAGTTAATCCTATTTCACTATTTCACTATTTCACTATTTCACTATTTCACTATTTCACTATTTCACTATTTCACTATTTCACTATTTCACGCGATAGTAGCCAGAATATTAGCCAATTTGTTGAGTGTGAGTATTTATTCCCAGAATATCTACTATATATTCCCAGTAGAAATACTGCACCAAGAAGGTACCAGCTTAACTGTGTACATCGCCAGAAAACAGATACCGTAATATAAATGTACATGTAGAAATATAGTTGTGTTTAATTTTCAGAAATAACCTCTACTAAATTAGTTTTCTGAAATTGTCTCTAATTCAAGACGGCGCAGTATTGACTAGATATATTTATTATTTTATATTCAATTGATCAATGGTTTTGAAACTAGCTCTTCTTCCGTTCCTCTCTAAGCAGAATACATTAAGGCGCGTTTCCACATATTGCATATTTCCCCAAAACACTTCATTACTTTCTCACTGCTACGATAGCTACTGTATAGGCACACTGGCATATTTATCAAATGTCACTAGATACCAGGCATCGTAATGATTTCCCTCTCTCTGAGCTCCTTGTATGTATTGTAGGTGTAGATCAAGTTCTTGTCAAAGACGTTTTCGTGGCATGTTTTTTCGATTTTTAATGATTTTGACAAAGACTAGTGAAACCCATACTATTGGCCTGTAAACACCACAGTCTACCAGTATGGGTTCCCAATAAGTGAACAGTTAGGAACAGCACACTATTTGGTGTATAGCATTGTCTACCTCACATACATCATTGACTGTACTAAACTGTACAGGAAGCATGTACTCACGCCTCCACGGTGTACAATACAGAGGGCTATTCTTCTCGCAGTAAGTGCCACATACGGGTACTTCGCATTATTGGTTAGCATTTCCTCTTCACATAATTATACCCTAACTATTTTATTTT
>JAUTBV010127737.1:0-12441 GCA_032361325.1 Lepetodrilus fucensis | reverse complement strand
TATATATATCCGTTCTCTGTCTCCCTCTGTATGTCTCTCCCTCTCCCTCTATCTTACACACACACGCACACTGTGACACACACACACACACACACACACACACACACACACGTCCGCATATTGAAGGTAATGCAGTATTACATAAAATATAACTGATTAATACAAACAACATTCAATGCACATTCTCACTATATTTAACGACACTAACAAATGAAAAGTGCTGAGTATTCAAACTTGAAATGAAAAACATATCTCGTTTTTACACCAAGCCAACACATACTTTCTAACATTCCTATGAAATTGACAACCCTATAGACACGACGGATGTATGCATTGCAAAAGGGAAAACACCCAATTTCTATTTTATTTTTACACATAGATAAACACTATCTAATCATGTGGTTATGTAAACGAAAACGTGAGTAATACCACAACGTCTTCGACCATTGCTATTTGTATTTTCTGATCAAGAATTGACTGTACCATGTTACGAAGCCATAGTTATACAATACGCATTTTATTTAAAGTTTAGTCTGACGCAGTGACCACCTATTGGATAAAAGAGCGTATGACGCCACCAACATTTAATAATTGATACCCGATTGATGTAGTAGGGCTATTGAAGAGTAAATGAAACCAAAGGTAGACCGCTAATACAATAAAATAAGTTTGTATTAGTAGATAATTAACATCAATTAAATGCAAATGCGTAAGATATGCGATATCAATCCATAATACAAATAACTACTTGAATTCAATATGAGATTGTCATACTTTCTTCGATGTATTGTATACTCAGATAAGAATTCATGTAATTCAATAAAAACAGTTTATACGAATGACAAGAGCTTACTAAAATAAAATGAACAATCAATATTTTAGAAATGATATTTTATCCACATTTCTATGTTGGAAACATCTTTGGTATTTTTCACTCATTGGATTGTTGGACATTTCTTAGGCATTTCTATCCACATTGCAATTGTTGGAAACATTCTTAAGGCATTTATTTTCCGCATTGCAATTGTTGGGAAATTTGTTATATAAATTATCCCCGGTGCCAACAATGCAATAGGAGACTATCGCAATGGAGGTATCAAATAGTGTATGCGATAAGACCGTCCGGGAATCCCATGGCGCGCAGATATCGCGGCCGCGCAGTTCCGTGTACCATACGAGCGTACTCAGCCACCTACAAGCGTAATCTGGAGCCCACATGCCGCACGAGGGGGTGCGCGAAGCGTCGCCATTAATAGTCGCTGAACGCTACATGATCTACGGTGGAACGAAAATGTTTATTTTGGACATCCGAATGCGGAGTCTCGGAGGGTACCTATTGCTATGGCTGTCTGGTCGCAGTGGACATCAGCGCACGTCTTCTGGAACCGTAGGGGGTCAGGGGACCAAGCCGTGTCCCACGGGATTGTGGCGCTAGGAGGGCTATGGAGGGGTAATAGCAGGGGGTTTGTGTGCATGGGGTGACTCGAACAGGCACGGTGCGATTTCTTGAATTACATACCGTAATAGGTCTGAAAACTAGGGCATCAATTAAGTATAAAGAACGAATATGTCCTCAAGAATATGAAAAATCACGGCGTAAGTGTTTTGGTTACGTCACGAGCTCTATGCCATCCGGTAGGCAAAAGCATATATCTCGCCGAGAGAATGAGGACCCGAGATAAAACCTTTTTGAACACAAACTCATATTCAAGGTTTTGTTCACAAATCCACTTATAAAATCTTAACGAGCATGAAATCGTACTAAAAATGTTTCGTAATATTGGAGCTAGTTTACGTTTTAGAAATTACGTTGATACATTTGTTTCCATTGGACCAACAATTTAATGTTACGTCATTTAATTTATGTAATTTAAAATTAAAATAACATTTAACTTAGTTTGCAAGTTATATTTATAGAAAGTTGGTGTAGACGGAGACAGTATCCTTCTTCTTGAAATATTACGGTAATGGCTTCGTCGGAAATGTACAAATTCAAAATTGTCGACCATGCTTATCGTCTGCGCTGCCAGTGATTTTCTCGTTGATAATTGCGACGTCATGCTGTTATGGCGGTGTACTTTGTCGGAATTAGATTAACTGTTAAAACTATTCGCCCCGTCAGGGTGCAGGGTTTCGCGGATAGGGCAGGCTCCGAACACAGGAATCAACACGGACGCCGTCCACTCTCGCAGCATGACGCAGTGAGACCAATTCCTGTACACCGACTTTAAATCAATAGGGCGCGATTTGCAACCGGAATCAGTTATGCGGTATAATTTAATACGCGCCTATCTGCAACCGGAATAAGTTATCGCAGTTTAAATCAACACGCGCGATTTTCAGCCCGAATCAATTAGTGAAATCGTCATTGGCATAAAAACACGGAAATGACAGAAAGATGTACAGCCGACACTCGGAAATTCTTGCTTTAGTTTCTCCATTGAAAGCTATTGAGACCGGGCGATGTTCAGATCAGGTTATAAAATCGTCGATTCAGATGACCACAAACCAAGGCATTGCAACAAAGACTAGCTAAAATAACGTGTTGTACATTACGAACATATCCCTGGCTACAGAGATAACATAAATGAGTATATTATGACTTATTAATCTGAATAAATGTTTTCTTTTGTTTTGTTTTCATAATTGGGGTTGAGGGCCGCTTTCACGATTCGATCACTATATATCACGGCTTGTCAGGTTAGAGCAAGAGGAAACCTGCAACATTGGTACCGTTGTTGCATCGAATGTTGCAGTAAACCCGCCAAAACCGGCTGATACTGACAAATCAATGATGATATCTGTACAGATAGCACTTCCTCTCATGCTCGCGCCAGAAAGGTAACTTTCGCGAACATTGACGCCGGCAACCCACCGAAATACATCCAGAATACACTTATGCCAGGATACGCCACAATAGACACATGTTGACGTACGTTGCTAACCTGAGAATGAAAAAATAACCGTTGTTTATGACATATTGCACAGCCCTTGCCCAGAAAACTTCCAGAAATTGCTTATAATATAATATTGCATCCGTGAAATGCATGGATAACAACTCTGCTTTGAAATGGGGTAACAAAGACCAATTGTATATTTCTATGTACTCGACATGAAACAAACTCACAGTATTGTGTTTATTTCCCCAATGTGAGCGAATCCTGTGTTCGGTTTCAGGATGGGTGACATTTCTTGATCGAATCCCCGGTTTTACACATACATTCATACCTACCTATACACAACATCCCTATAACACACAGCCGCGATCGTTTGATATTAGTTTACGTGATATCAGTTCATAGTTCGCGAAAGAACAAACATATATAATCGCCGTTCCTCTTTAAAGAATCTGTGCGAAAATAAACTTTCATCGGAATCGTGCATGCAATATCTCTAACAGCTGTGATGAAAACAACAGGCTCTCTAATCGATCTACAGCCAGCATATCAAGATGTATGTACTCGGAGAACAGATTTAATATTGGTATCCTTTTTACTAATATCATACTAGTATTCATCGGGAAGTCGTTACAAGTAGTCTTACTTGTACTACTATATGCAGATTCATAATAAAATTAATACGTATATAAAATATTTAATGTGCATCATGAATTATGTCAATAATAAAAGAAGAGTAAAAAGTATATTATTCAAAATGAAACGTGTATTTATGACCATCTGAAGAGCAAATACATCTTGTCCCTTAATCACATTTCAAATCTGAATTCTACTTTCAAAAAGCCTTATAGAATTCATATATATGTGTTACAAGCAACATAACAACCGACACTAGGCTAATACTAGTACTCCCTATAGCCCCTACACTTGAGAAGCTAGCGCTATTTTAGAAATCCTACACACATAGTATAACACAGGAACGACGATGATACGAAGATGTTCAGAAAGTTATATGAGTTCGCATCGATCTCAACAACCGGCCTTATAAACCATTCCCATGCACTCGAGGTGTAGAAGTTCTGACAGGGAGATTCCGAATGTCACGGTCTTAAGCCCTCTATCAGTGGGGAGCTCTTCGTCTGTCCAAAACATCTTTAGCTTGCCAACACAGCAACCCGACCGTGAAAATTAGACCAAAAACAAACAGTTTCTCATATTTCTAGCGATGTCAGACTCTAGCGGCACAGCATTTGGGTTTACTTTCGTTTAGTTTACTTCAAGTCTTCAACAACAACAAAAAACGTGCTAGATTTCAGACAAACGACACTAGCGTGATTCGCAATTTGTATTTATAAAATGGATGGAGATATCCTTCTCGGGGTTCTTGAGATATAAAGTAAGGGTTAACTCTTTTTATGCTGGAGGCAACCAGATATACCATAAAATGCAGAGTTTGTGTCTAATTTAGCAGGGAGAGGGTTAACTGTAAAGGGTAAGCCTAATTGTAAAAGGGCAATTGTTAAGTGTAACTGTAAAATGGGCGTGATTGTGTTTTGAGATAGCTGAAGTTGATATCTAATATTTACTACAGATAAATAAATACAAACACAAATGGATAATAGAAACATATTTAACGTTTCGAAACAGTCAACTGTATCCATAATTAATACTAGATACTTCCTTTAAAGATTAGCAATATATTAGACTACATTTAGTAGTCTTAAACGGTAAAAGTACATCGTTTGCATATGTTTTCAATGGATTGATAGAGAATAAGAGATGTGATAAAAAGCGTGCAGCAATGTGTACACCACCTATTCATACTATTGGCTTAGGTTAGGGCCTACTTTAATTAAAATAATACCTAGCAAAACACGATTTTTTCAAATGAATGTAAAAATATGTTTTAGATACATTTTGGTATTTACATATACTTTGATAAATAACCATATTAATTGCAATCCGCTACAACAATTTAAATACGTATATCTATAAATTCCAATTCCTTGTAACGAATGTCAAACATCCGAACAGTATACAATCCTTTCATGAAGGAACATTCATAAATCAATTTTCGCCGAATTAACAACATTTTCGCGACAAACTTGAATGGATCTTACTAGTCCGTAACCTGCAAATAAATATTTACACACGGCGAACGGAATACAACCAGAGATATGGTGCTAATCGCGCACACGTGCTGTATATCGGGGCATTCCATCATTCCGGTGTTCTCTCATAAATCTGTCACTTGTCAGTTTGTCGCCCTGGCCAGGTTTGCTTTCAATCAGTCAACACGAAGATACATTTCCTGCAAGAGTTATCTCTCATTGCGCAACCGCAGTACGAGCTGCGCACTGTGCGCAGTCGCTGGACTGTTTCGAAGTGTCAGAGGATCACGCGACCAAAAAAAAAAAAAATGTCCGATTTGCGTAGCGTTTGACTGTATAAAACGTAATTAAGTCGGTCTGTTGATTAAATGTACGTGGCACGTGGTGTTGTAACGTTTTGTTTATGAACGTGTTTAATGTTTGTGGATCCATCCTTAATAAACATAACTTTCTGCTATATCTCATAAGGTCAGAGAGTATGTTCTGTATTTTTTAAAAAAATATTTAAAAAAATATATATTTATTTAAACATTAACGAAACGTAAAGGGAGATAATTAGATGGCTGTCATTGCATCTTAAGGAAACTACACATGCAAAAATGAATTATAACTCTAATTGTACTCCGATTGCAATACTATGTAATGAATTATTATTACAATACATATACATGTAGGCCTAGCAACAAAAAGATAGTGTATTATTGAAAAAGTACATACACGCATGCCTATTTGAATATCAGGGGAAGACAATGCACTATTTGAAGTAGATCACTAGCACATCACTGCATGGCTATCACGTACAATTCCTATCCCAGAGGCTTTCATTTCAACATATTTAATCAGGTGAGAAAATAAAGCTGTAAAAGTCTTATCTCACCGGACGTGGTATTCACTTTCAGTCGTTATCAAATTTGGATAACAAGGCCTAGATAGCGATCTACCAGCCTCATTTACATCGTTTCCGAAAGGAAAACCGGCGGATTTACGATGTCTATTTTCATGTAAAACCGAGCAGTCGTAAATTCCGTTGCACACGCTCGAATCTTGGTAGGATTTATGTGGCAAGACGGCATTGTTTACACAAACATTCTCAGATAATGTAAACTGAAATGAAACTCATCAACAGTTGTAGGGAGGTATTATCTCTACACGCTCTTAACAATACGCCATTAACACGTCAAGTGTTCAGGAACAGGGACCGTTTAAGAAAACACACAATGTCATTGGAGGATTCGCTCTGTCTGTTTGCCTGTCTGTCTGTCTGTCTGACTATATGTCTCTATCTGTCTGTCTGTCTGATTGTCTGTATGCCTGTCTCTCTCTCTGACTTCTTACAATTACTGGTAATTGCCTTTGCACACGCGAGTTACTTGTCTTCAATTTTAGATGGTTAATGTCCCTGATATAAGACATGTTGCCTTCTCATTCGGAGTTGCAACAGTAGAAGACATTTGAAGACGTTTATAAGATACATCATTACCTGAACTCCTGCGTACAACACCAAATGTCCAGATATGCAGTTTTAAAAGTAGCTTTCGTGATTTTGAATTAATTTCATTGCGAACTTTAGCTGATATTGAATCTATTCCCGTTAAGCATTACAAATCGAAAACGACTTTTAAGCCCCCTCTTTAAAACCGTTTAAATATATGGCGGGATATCGTGTGAGGTAAGCCGGAATAACCCGACATTAACCTCCACAGGTCCCCAGCGAACGGTGGAGACGGATTGTCGTAAATCAAGATCTAGTCACAGCCGATACGTCTGTCGGATTCGACAAAGCCGGTGAGAAGATCGTTTGGATTTGCTCGATTTAAATCCGACTAGGATGAAGGCCAGTGGTTCCCTCTGGTATTCGAAACGAGCATTATTTATGTGTGTGCTGATTTGTTTTTGATAAACATGGCGCTTCGGAGACAAGCTCCACCTGTCGGGCGAAAGCTCTGTCGTCCGTCATTCGTTTTCGTACCGTTCCGCAAATTCAATTTGTATGCCGTTTTAAAAATAAAACTTGGGTTGGTAAAATAATACAGCGTAAAATACTTGAGTTCATTGTGCATTCAAGGAGAGATTATCTCATGAAACACGCCCTCTCGAGGTTATTTGGATTGTCTCAAATTCTCACGGGACATATACAGTCCACGTGCTCTCTCCTAGCTCTTAAGAACCTCCCGTGAGCCCGTTTAAAATGAAAAATCGGACTGCCTTGCCGTAAAGTCGAAACTAATCCAAACAATTTCTCGAGGTGAAATTATTTATCATAATTATTCCCCCGATATATTCCTCTTTTAGGACTATTCAACCCATGCTAAATATCAACCCTCGAAACAAGAGGTGACGAAAAAGGAGGCTCATCAAGATATCTAAAACTTTAACTCGTTCGTTTCAGATTTCCCGTGTGTGTTTTCGTATCGATTTCAAAGGCACAATTTTAGTAGTACCTTACGCCACTTGAGGCGAATATGGGTCAAACAAACTACATAGGAAGTGCTTGCAGAGTCCTAGTTGTATTACATGGTTCACATTACTCTCAAGTGGCACTTCTGGATGTCGTGCAACTTACATGTAGAAGAAACACTAGGCCGACTCCTCCTTATGAACTGCAATGGTTGTAAGCAAAGACAAAGAAATGTGAGGAAATGCATCATAACTGAGACATAATGATTATACTCGTATTGAGCACTATCAACGGTGGCAGAAGCAGTGGTGCAACAGATAGTGCTGTTATTTTCCCTGTTCACAAATGTCAGATCTTAGCGTTATCAGCAGCAACGGTATCAGAAGTGTCATTATTTTCTCTAACTCTTTTGACAAATGTCAGATAATGTTTGGCATTATCTACAATAGTAGCAGAATTATTATAGAAGTTGTAAAATTAGTTTTCATAATATTGTTATTATTAATGTAGAAGTAACGGGTAATAATATCATCTTTGTCAGTTGTAGCAGGAGTGTTATGTAGTAGGTCTAATACTAGTTATTTTATTGGTGTATTATTAAGTAGTAGTAGTAGTAGTAGTAGTAGTAGTAGTAGCAGCAGTTGTAGCAGTAACAGTAGCAGCAACGCTAGTAGTAGCATCATCATCATAATCATCATCATCATCATTATTATCATTATCATTGTCATCATCATCATCATCATCATCAGAAGCATCCACCACAACTACAACAACAGTAGTAGGGACAACAATAATAGCAGCAGCAGATGTAGTAAAATAGTAGTAGTAGTCGTAGTAGCAGCGGGAGCAGTAGTAGTAGCAGCAGTAGTAGTAGTAGTCGTAGTAGCGGCAGTAGTAGTAGTAGTAGTAGCAGTAGTAGCAGCAGCAGTAGTAGTAGTCGTAGTAGCAGCAGCAGTAGTAGTAGTAGTATTCGTAGTAGCAGTAGTAGTAGTAGTTGTAGTAGTAGTAATAGTAGTAGTAGTAGTAGTAGTAGTAGTAGTAGTAGTAGTAAACCACATTCACAATAGCCAGACATACTCATACATTCAAGTGTTGTTATCTATATCATGTTTGTTTATGAAAGTCGGAAGTGTAGATAGATAGATAAACATGATAAGTAACATATGGGTTTGTTATTGGCTCTCGCATACAACACCCCTGAGAATTGCAGCGTTGAATACCAATGAACAACAGCAGCTAGAGATATATATCTCAAAATCTGCATTCAAATCTGTCAAAATCAAGTCCTTAACGATAGACGTAAGAGTTAACAACAATATTTACAAACGCTACGCGGTAAACACTACTTTTGAGCCTCGGTATCAGAACGGAGCCTCGATATCACACCCCTCCAGGCTGCATACGGTATATAATTAATTACGTTACTACAAATTGCGGTGTTATCGACACACTGTGTTTCACGCATTATCCAATTAACGTTACAAATACAATATTTGCTCAATAATCGCCTTGACTTGATCTCTCGCGCACAAACTGAATTTGATTAATATTTAATGCTCTTTTCTAAATTAATTGCCCACAACCATTGTCAGTGTCTCGTTGTATCACGTGACGGTTGAGCGGGAAAGCGGAGAGGATAAACCTGCATGAGGTTGTCACATTAATTAAATATCACTAATCTTCACGCTCAGCAATCAGGCCTGACCAATGCGATGCAGCGATACAATCTCACCAATGGGGTGTAACGTTACTAGAAGACGACATTGCGGTTAAAGGTGATTATAACACAGGTTTATTATGTTTTTTTTATTATTTTATTTTTCAAATACATAAGATCAAACGACAATCTAGTATGTATGACATTCATACTAATGTGAATAATAGTAAGTGAGTGACACAAATAATTATAGGCATGAACAAATTTAATTGTGATTGAGTTACAGTATTTCTGAAATAGGGCATTGGGTAAAACAAGTCCAGTGTAGGCATATACCTCCTTCGGTATAGCATGATAATATTGTGATAGTCAAAATTATTTATAAAACTAGAACACACTGATAGATAATAGCTCGTATTTATGTGTACTAGGAGGTAGTGATATTTATTTTCATGTTAATTGATGATTACTTTTGTCTTAATGTATTAACGGAATAATAATAATAATAATAATAATAATAATAATAATAATAATAATAACAATAACAACGCAGCGATAGGAATATAACTACTACTACTATTACTATTATTAGTATTACTACTACTACTACTACTACTACTACTACTACTACTACTACTAATACAACAACTACTATTACTACTACTACTACTACTACTAACAATAATAATAATAATAACTACTCTCCGAATATATTTGGAGGAAATAAAATCTATCTATCTATCTATCTAATGATAATAATGATAATAATAATAATAACAAATACAGATGCAATTGAATAAATTGCTGTTCAAATACGCCGAAATATTATTAATAAAGTCAATAGGTCAATGTGCATTCATCTGACTAAACCTCTAAACCTCCTTATGTAATCGGTGTACACTGTATCTTTACAAAGCTGGAGATATTATTCTGCCGGTGCTCTACATGTACGACCGCCCATGAATAATAATTTGCATTGCATTTCCTATTGTAGTGTGCAACACGGCAAAATTGCAACATGTTCCCATGTCCTATTCAATACACAGTAATTACTTTCTAAGTGCATAACGGAAAGAAGTATAATAGCAATATATCAAGTGTGCACGTGTGCCCGGGGAAGATGGTAATCGATATGTTAACATTCAATAGCAAGGACCACTCGACATGAGCACATTTTATAGCTCTGCACCGGTTTGGGAGTAATGCATGTTGCATACTGAATATCTTGAATTTACATTTTCCTGAGATTTCATATATTATTGATTTGCAAATCACGCGGCCTTCAATTTTAATTACGGTGTCTCCGTATCACCTGCCGACGTCATGTAGCGAAATTGTTTTGGTCCGAATCCACCTCTACCCCCCGCCGGTCGTCTCCACCCACTCTCCCCTCCCTCGCGCCTGGTCTTCGGGGGCCGCCCACCCAATAATAATCACAGCGTCCAATACAGTACAATACCAACACTCTTGTACTAGAAGTTAATTTCGTGCTTGTATAATATTTTTTTTGTATAATGAGGGAATGGGTGCAAAGCAGAATTACTAGAATTTGCATTGTTTTTTAAAAAATGTTTATCATAATATAAACTTTTTCAATTCTAGACGGGGTAGTTATGGGACAGACTATAAATTGCATTGTATTTTTTTTAAATGTATCAAAACATTGTTTTACTTTAAACCATAATATAACCTTTAAGAAGTCTCGATGGAATAAAAACGAATCAATATTTATCCACGTTCGAAGAAACAGAACCAAAAAATAGTTACTTCTGAAAATACATGTATCTACTATTGTTTTAAAGAGACTCATTTGCTAATTATGTTTATGCATTACATATTTAATAAAAAGTTGCATTTAACAATGGAAGCTATTGTTTTCATGTACTATGAAGACAGATAAGAACTTCTGCACATAACAATGTGTGTCTGGAAGGAAGATCCATGCCTCAAGGGTATAGAGACGAGCTTACTGAGCTGTCTATAAGACTCTGCGCGCGTAGGTTTGTCCGGGCTAAGGGGGTGGGAGGGACAGCCTCAACAACAAGACAACGTGATCCCCCCTGCTCAGCATTCTATTTCCACCTGTCGGGGGGTTAGAGCAGCTCCGTCATCACACCTGTCGTGCCCGGGTTCCCAGGTGAGATACAACCAGGGAAAGTTTAACTCTCTAACTCCTGAAGACGGCGGCAGGTGCCCTTCAGAGATGTGAGTGGGTTACTGTTAAATCCACAAGGATAAGTTTAAAGGGATCGACTGGAAGGAAGAGATGACACTTTGGGTGTTGTGATGAACTTAAAACGAACACAGACATATATTTATTTGAAATGCTAAATCAGCAGATTTAATACCGTTTCACATTGTCGAGTATCAGTTAGGTAGGGCCTATGTTATGTACAACGAAGTGGAAATACATTAATGGTTTTATAATACGTTACTCTGCATGAGGCTGCAAGGTACAGTATGTGATAATTTTTAAAATACGTTATTTTGCATGAAAAACGAAATATATAAACGTGTGATGGTTTTTAACTCTTTATGAGAACTGAAGTAAAAATATTTCGGTTCTTTCCCATGGGTACTTTCCATCAAATGATCGCTGTCCTGCACTTTTCGGGACACCGGGGGTTTCTCTTTGAAGTACAAGACTTATCAATAATTATATGAAATGAGAATACATCCACAAAAGTTGTCTTATCGGAGATTTCCGTCTGGTTTATTTACTGCCTTAACCAGATTCAAACTACTCTATTACTCCGCCCATCCCTCAGACCAGAGCGAAGCTGGCTTGATCAACGAGGTTTTC
Organism: Lepetodrilus fucensis; assembly: GCA_032361325.1. Classification (NCBI taxonomy): domain Eukaryota; kingdom Metazoa; phylum Mollusca; class Gastropoda; order Lepetellida; family Lepetodrilidae; genus Lepetodrilus; species Lepetodrilus fucensis. The sequence goes on along the minus strand of JAUTBV010127737.1, from coordinate 575 downwards.
AATTGGCTGAACGAGCGTCCCTTAATCGTCGTACTCGCAAACACTGCAGACTCTCCGACGTCGGACGTGGTCCGGATTCGCTTGATTTATCGCCGTGATAACTTTTCTGCGAGCTCACAAATAATTCCGCTCTTGATGTGATAATTTGTCACGAAGAATAGGAGCTTATATTTCCAGAGATTGATTGTGCTTTATTACTTTCCATTGACAACTCCGAGGTGATTGGTCAAAATGGCGGCAGATAATTGTGTATACTAGTAATAGAATGACTTCGATAAGGTATGAACTATCGTGTGTGAAGTATTAAATACAAGTATGTAATACTTACAACTCTACACTTCAAATGTTATTATCATTCATAAGAACCTTCAAGTTATGGCCATCCCTAACACAACACTTTATTATATTTATCAAATGAATTAAACGGTAATGTCTATTTTGGCTAATATAACAGTATGTGCTATATACTAGTAAATGCAATGTTTATTGGTATTATTGATATTATTATTATTATTATTAGTAGTAGTAGTAGTAGTAGTAGTAGTAGTAGTAGTAGTAGTAGTAGTAGTAGTAGT
>JAUTBV010127726.1:0-12441 GCA_032361325.1 Lepetodrilus fucensis | reverse complement strand
GTTATCCCTGATCAAATAGAGTTATCTTCACTGACTGGGTCGGTACATGTGCCCGTTTACGATACAAGGAAACCAGTTAATAATGGTAAACTACCATTGAGGTCCGAGAGGATATCTGTGGATGTCGCTCGGTTGCTCCGATTGACAGCCCTGTTTGTGGCAGCTCCTGCTGAACCGTTCGTGAATCTTGACAGTTTATTAACTGTATTGTATGTATGTACTACCATATGTAGGCTAAATAATCTCTAGGTTTCACAACAGACATCCTATATCACAGATACAATGCTAGGACACAACTTGTGTCGCATTTGAATAGTCCTCTGGTAAGATTGTCTCCGGTGAGGAGTCGCGTTTCTTCTCACTGATAGTCCGAAACGCATTGGTTTTGAAAGTTGGTGGAACACCCTCTGGAATGTCGGAATTGGCACGTTCGTCGTCGAGACCGCCTTCATTTGGGCGGTCCACCGGCTTTTGCTTGGCATGCAACTTGTCCTCGCCTGATGATCCGTCGCCTTCGTCGTACGACATACTGGGACTAGAAGTCTCGTCACTGTTGTCGAAATGTATGTGCAGTGTCGCCTTCAGCGTCTCCATGTTGTTGACCTTCTCTTCCTGGTCGATCAACACGTCCTGCGAGTCAATAATACCTTTGTTGTAATCGTCAAACAGTGATCCTGAATCCGAAGGGTTTGCAGTTGTCGTATCTGTGACCGGACTGCTAATCTTGAAAAACGCGTCTTCATTTCCTTCAAACAGTGTGCTTTTTTCGTCAAAGTCTAGCTTTTGGACCCGGTTTTCTTTGTACTCGGAGTCACGAATACTGTTGCTGTCCACAGTGTCGCTGTTGGCGCTGTCGGCCTGCTGCAAGGAAATAATATCGTCTTTTCGCACCAGACTGGAAGCTGAGCTTGAACCAGCAAGACTCTTAATGCTGTCCTGAGCGGTGGAACTTGTGATGCTATTTCCCGTACCACTAGTTGGAGTCAGCGATCTGGTTAGTGGAGCGTCCCTGTAAGAGTGAGTAAATGAATGATTGAGGGAACGTTTCACATACAAGCATCAACGGAAAAGCATTTAATAACAGGGATAGTCAAGATAAACATTTCTTTCGACATTTAATTTGAGTGAGAAAGTAAATTGTTGCTGGATTTTGTTTTCGCTTCAATGCAAAGAAAAACTATAATATGTGTTTGTCTCTTTTTAGAATTTTGCCTATTGTGCAGCCTAATATTTCTCAAAATAATTACAATACATCATCTGTCAACTCTGTAAAGTCTAAAGTCTCATGGATAGAAAACTTACAGTTTGACTCCCAATCGAAGCTCCAACAGTGTTTTTAAGTTAGGAAGAGTTAACCGTAAGTCTGTTGTGCCAAGACCACAGTAGAATCGAATCTGGAAAAAAGATAATTAATTGTAATGAAACATTTAAGAAACCTAGATGGCCACAGGCAATACCAAATGAATACTATAATGATAGGACAAGAAAATCAAGAAAAATTACTCACCTGACTAATATTTTTGTTTAAGAGAAAGACACCATAGTTGAACTGAAATTTTTCCTTCCCTTTGCTGTATAAAGGAAAGCTGAAATATACGAAGAAGAAAATACACTACTATTGAGTAAAATTTCCATATCGTACTACCTTTCATTCACTTGCAAGACTAGTGCTAAACTTACAATTCAAATATTTGTTTTGGAGCTTTGAGATACATGGTGATCAGGCACTTATGAGAGTGTTATTGTCTCAATAGTGGATACGAGCTTTGACACCCAGACTACCGTGACTTACTCTCGGTCCTTGTCGTTCAGCTTGTTGTGGATGTGGTCTCGGATCTGTGTGCGCGACCCACGATACTCCAGCTGATAGCGAAGTGGAATGTCCAGGAACTGTGAGATCATCATGGTCAGGTGACATGTGTTACTCAGAGAAATGGCCACCATCACCTCATCCTGACCTGTCAACACAACCATTTAACCTTGCTTTATCTATACAACCATTTAACCTTGCTTTATCTATGCAACAATGATTGACATTTTCTGAATTTGCAAGGAAACCTATTACCATTAGTTTCAATACATTAAATCAATATTGTGTGAAAGTTACAATTCTGATGTGATATTGATATGCGCTATCTGTAACTGTGGCAATGCAGTTATCATCCACCCATGGTCTGTCGGTACTATCTGGTGCTTGCTGGTTTACTGCAACATTAACCGCGACAGATGTTGTGGGTTTCCTCCTGTCCTAAACTCACAAGCTGTGGTATAAGTGAAATAATCTTGAAAGTGGAACTAAACCCTATTAAAAAATATATATAATGATAATAATAATAATCATCATCATTATAATAATTAAATTTTGCTCATAATAGAAATAATCTTGAAAGTGGAACTAAACCCTATTAAAAAATAAATATAATGATAATAATAATAATCATCATCATTATAATAATTAAATTTTGCTCATAATAGAAATAATATTAGCTGTAAAGCCTCAATTAAAATTTAAATAATTCTTAAAAATAAAGAAATAAATTGTGTTCGACTGCTAGGACAAGATTTGAACCCGGGATCTTTGGCTCCAAAGTTCTACCATTGCGCTACCACCTGAACCCCCCCTTGTAATATATATTTTGGAGATTAACTTACCCTGATAATCCTCAGCATTAGGAAGCCACACTCCACATATACACAACTGCTTCTTCTTGTTCTGGACGAGAGAGAAAAACAAACCGGGATACAGCGATAGAAACTAACTAAAACTTCCCAGCCGGAATAGTGATGCAAATAACAAATGTTATAAATTTCTACTAGTCTTTAGGATACCATGGCATTAGCATTGGGAGAAATGGCCCAGACTAGTGTTAATTTCCATCCCTGCCGGAATGCAATCCATATCTTGAAGAATTATGATCATTTAAGATTAGACGTTTGAGATAGGCACTGACAAAGTTAAAGTGAACAAATAGAAGAGATTAATAAAATAGGATCCAGGCGCCGAGATTTCGAAATTTTGAGTACGATTTCATGTTCAAGCTCAAAATTTACACATGAATAAAATCGTACACAGAAAAGTTTCGTAATGTTGGGGTCAGGCTCCTGCACCACATAACGATCGTAGCGCTACTAGCATCATAACTCCTATACATGGAGCTAAGACTTAAGTTTGCACTATGGTAATTCTGTGGAAGTGGGACCGGAAACAAAACACTTGCAAGAGTTGACAAAAGTTCTTACTTCCAATATGGGATAAATATACGTAGCCATCTCTCCCACCAGTTGTTTCCGCCGGATCAGAAGCTGGGCTGTCTCTTTCACCAGGGACTCTCTGAAATTTTACATCATGTAGAATAATGTCAAATTTTCAAATCAAACTTTAGTAACGAATACATAGAACTTCTTCAACTTTCATACTATGTAGAGTCATGAGCATATGTACAGCATGGAAGAGCGAGTGATTATGGATCTTAACGTCGCTGCGGGCATCGTTCACCCATTGGTGACGAAGCATGGAATAGGCACTGTATATAAACACTTAGCAGTCAGAAATTGTAACAAATTCCAAAGTGTACCTGGATTGTACATAGGATTTCTTCTTTTCTTCATGGTGGTGTTTGGACTTTTCTAGATAGGATTCTTGGTCTCGATAGTTGCCAGCTGAACATAAGAAGTTTAAAAGATTTACCACTTGAAAATCTTTACTGATAATAAATCGTCATCAAGGGATCGGAATCAGAAACAGTGATTTTGTTCAGCACCACTTGCAATTATGCTCATCTGACCCCTATAAAAAATGTTTTCCAAGATACTGGGTATCGTTTCCCAAAGCTCTCACATCTACTACGAGACCATAATAGGGACTCTCATATCCATCTCTAATACATGGGGATCGTACACTTACGAGAGCACTATGGTCTCATAGTGGATATGAGAGCTTCGAGAAACGATATCCTGGCCAACGCAATCAGTTTAAAAGAGCTTACACGTCCCTGAGTGTTCTACAATGATAAAATTTAAGAGACACGAGAACTGACCTGCTTTTGAGTTCTTCATCTGCAGCTGTTCATGCTTTTCCTTGGCAGTCTGGAGGTGTGTTGTCTGCCACATCAACTCACTCCGCAGCTGTGACAGCTTCATCACCAGCTGCTCTCTCAAACACAGCTGCAACGAGTCGTCAACAATTTTGTTTGAACCAGAAATCCATGAAGAAGATTACTTACAACTCAACTAGTTCCATAAATATCAATAGGAACTGGTTTTGACATCAGTTACTGTGTACAGGTACTAGCAGAATACTTATACACACCGTATTTTAAGTGGACAAATTTAGATTTCTACCAGCAACACAAAGTTAATTGATATGAGAGCAGAATAGTCAAATATTTTAATCAAAATTTGAAGATTCAAATAAAAAGCACTGGTGGCAATAACTGTAACAACAGCCAATAAATAACATGTTGTTCGGCCTCTCTCCCGAATGCTATCAAATAATACTGTATCGTAGATTGTTGCTCCCTAGGCCCTCATCCAATCGGTGTTTCAAATGATAAAGAAATTAAAGAAATGAAAAGTAATAGGCAGAAAAATGTCAACATAAAATTTAATATACAAAATAAAGACCCATAAACAAAGTATCATCTCCATAATTAACTAAATCAGTAATGATATATACAAACAAAAGTTAATCCATCTAACTAATCAAATCCCATTTCAAGAAACTTACCTTGTCCTACAATGAAGTTGCAATGAATAAGTACACATTACGTACAATTTGACACCACCAATAATAAAACTACCATTACACTATAGGATAGTATTAACATACAAAGTTAATATCAAGTTATTTTCCAGATTGAAATAAAGCACAAACAAGAATATTGTTTAATCCAATCTTGGCCAAAAACATTTTATCCAGAAAAATAAATAAGAGAAAATACTAGAAAACTTACAGATTTGCTTTAAGTATGCATCATGTTAAACTTTTTGCAAGTACTTTCAAAGTAGAATACTGAACAAAACATGACAAATGTCAAGTATGTGAGTGAATGTTGTATCACCTTCCGTGAAGTTTCTTGAGATGACAGCAGTCTGTCTTCAATGGACGTATGGATTTTGTTCACTGCAGCCTGAGTTTGCTTGGTAGCCCTCAAGATGGTTTGTATTCTGAAATATGAGAACATTATCAACATTCTTCTGTTATTCTTATAGGTGTGGCCAATGAACAATTACCTGTATTGTGTGTAGCACACAGGATATGATTCCCCTCTCCTACCATAATTACACTAATAATTAGAACATGAGAAAATAATGAAATTTGCATCAGCTCGAATTATTAGAAAATATGAAAATTGAAAATGATTGATGTGTTTGCATAATTAGGGATAAACAAATTAAAGTACAAAATATTATTGTAAATGAAATGAAGAATAAAACAATGGTAAAAAAAATAATATATATCATATTGCAAAATATTTAGAAAACATTATTTTTGAATAATTAGGAAATTACAATTTGAAAATATTTGGTCATGATCGTATTTTAGAGTCAGAAATTAATTTGTTGTGGTGATTAATTCATGTGTTCGAACGATTAGAGGGTTCTAATAATTAGGGTGCATAATACACTGTGGACCATTACATCACTTCATCAGTATCTGACCTTCAGATCAACGGTAACAATGAGTGAGTGATTATGGAGTTTAACATCGCTGTGGAAATCTTTCATCCGTTTGTGACAATTAACAAGGACACGCTTCTCAAACACACACACACAAAAATCAGCGAATGACCAACAGACTTAAACAGTGCACACTATGAGTAGAGCATAGCGTGTGTTTTAACAAGTGCATGATCAAAGAGTTAGACAGGACATGCTATACAGCTGTGACGTACCTGGAGACAGAGTTGGAGGTGTAGGATCTTTGGATCGTCGACTGCTCTACTTTTATCACGTAGTCTGGAATGTCAGGACTTAGAGGGCTGTGTTGAACATCCAGAGTCTGAAGTACAACAACCTGACATCAGAGTGAGTGAATATGGAGTTTAACGTTGCTGCGGGAATCTTTCACCCATTTGCGATGATTGACATCAGAGAGCCTGGTGAACGAGTGAACATTGAGTGTACATATCAGTATATGAATCATAATCAAAGTAAATCAATATTAGAGGTACACACCATACCCTACTGGTCGTTTCTGGGAAGTGCATGGTATTACTGGTACATGTACCATAATATTTGTATTTGGTTGTACATGACATACCCTACCTGTTGTTTCCAGTTAGCACAAGACACCCTAAGTGTTGCCTCTGGAGATGCACAACATACCATAATTGTTATTTTTCTGGAAAGTACATGACATACCCTAATTGTTGTCTCTGGAGGTACATGGCATACCCTACCCAGTGTTTGTAAAAAAGAAAATAATAAGGGGGTCATTCTCCATACGTCCATTGTTAATGGTGGTAAAATCTGTAATTTTCAGGGGGTCACACAAATACAGTTAACATTTTCAAATGACCCATATTAATTCAAACACTGCTACCTGTTGTTTCTGGGAAGTACACAACATACCCTATATTGTTGTCTCTGGAGGTACATGACATACCATACCTGTTGTTTCCAGTTAGCACAAGACATACCCTAATTGTTGTCTCTAAAGGCACATGTTCTGTTGTTTATGGTTAGCACAAGATAATACCCTAATTGTTTTCTCTCTAAAGGTACATGACATACCCTATCTGTTGTTTCCAGTTAGCACAAGACATACCCTTATTGTTGTCTCTAAAGGTACATGTCATACCCTACCTGTTGTTTCTGGTTAGCACAAGACATACCCTAATTGTTGTCTCTAAAGGTACATGACATACCCTACCTGTTGTTTCTGGATGTGTGGGGAGAAGTTGGCCTCTTCAGAAGACACAAAGTATTTGTCAAACATTCCAAATATCACAGAGTTGGGGTTATACTTGATACCAGTGTGCTGCAACTGTAAGAGAATATATCATGTTCATAGTGTCGCAAATTGAAACAGACCAAGCAAGATTAACACGTGATGACATTGTCGATTAAGTTGGGGCCTGGCAACAGACAATTATGATTTCAGCAGAAAACAAGACCAAAAGCTTACATCCAATGCAAATAAAGCAACTCATGGATAAATAAATCATCAGTTTTCTGTGGACCCACCATGTCTGATCATTAACTGATTATTTTGATTTTACTTGGAAATTTGGAATTTTTAATCATGGAATCTAATTAATCAGATCCTACAAATGCATTTATACAACATTGAATATCCTATTCAATCAATAAAGTATCAGAGAAAATATTTAAATATTTGTTTTTACCTTCTCGGCAACGAATACCAGACCAGACAGGTAGATGGTGATGTCTATGAGAAGGGTGTGCTTCTCGTCTCGACACACCCACACTCGCAGCACCATGCCTGGACCAGGTAAGGAAAGAGTAACCATAGTAACTCACAGACAGAAAGTCGGTAACAAGAAAAACAGTAAGATAATAAAAAAAGCAATAAACTTTTTCTTTTCAAACTAAATACAACATTTACATCTGATTGGCAGTAAAATAATGGATAATTACAAAGAAGTAGTAGTGTAACTATTGCATTTCTCCAAACTTCCATCAATGAAATTAGTAGCCCCCACCCCCAAAAAAGAACAAAATCGGTAAAATCTAAAAGTCTAGTGTCAGACAATCACAAAATATGGTAATTTTAAAAGGATACATTTGGATTTCATATGGACATCTTTTTCATATCTGCTGATATCAAAACTTTTCCATGTGGGATTCTGCAAAGGACAAAAATATCAGCATTAACCATGTTATTGTTACTTTGTGATTACATTGAGCATGTTGAGAATTACAAGTTGATACATGCTGAAGAAAATTCCAAATACTAATAATTGTTTTCCATATCATATTATAAATCACACACGTTTTCAACATATTAATTATTATATACTTACCACTGATCCTGTAACTTTTTCACTGGTGTAAAATGCTGAAAATAGTATAATAAATGCATATAGGCATTATAGCCAATAAGCATGAAAAGCATTACAGCTCTTAGGATAAACATATTGTTCATGAACAACCAAACTTAAATTTGTAATCAACATGTTGATCAATATATCAATACTATTACTGTCACTTGAATGCACCAAGTGTAAATCAATTTGTTTTAATTGTGTTTTCCTTTACCCAACTATAAATACTAGAGCAATTTCACAAATTGTAAACTTAAATAAATGAACAGGATATGAATAATAATAATAATATGTTTAAAGAGTACATGTACTATCGAGTTTATTCATTGAATATTAACCTTTAGAGGTTCTGTCTTTATGCAATGTGAAGAAAGACTGCATCTTAGCGACCTCAATTCCACGATATGCATGACACACAAGGTTTCTCACAGCGATACTTCGCAAGTGTCGCAGTCGTTTCTGAAAATATAAAGTATGCAAACATGGCGTCTAATTAACTATAATAAATAAACCTGCTAAGCTAGCATATATATGGGCAGCTACATCAGTTCTATCTACAGGAGCTATCGTTTTTATCTGGGATTTAGATCCAGTTTCCTAATTTCAATAATATTGTCAGGATGATAGCTTGTCAATAGCAATTGGGGTTTAGAACTGCTTGAAATCAAGATTTGTTCACTTATATCATAGCTTGTCAGTTTATTTATTTCTGACCCTAAAAATACAAACATGACAACAACAAAAATCCTAATTTCTAATTATTAGAACACAGTAATTTTTCAAATAATGTTTTGGTCTTACTTTGTTTTATTTATTGAATCCTTCATTTATTTAACCATTTCATTTACAACCATATTATGAGTTTTTATTTTTCCTAATAATTTGAACACCTATATATTTAATTATTTTCTCCTGTTCGAATATCCAGCAGCGACATTAAACTCCATATTCACTCACCTGTTTGAATTATTAGAGTAATTATGGTACATCTAAACAACAACTGTAGTGCTGAATGTTCTGGGAATAGAAACTGGTCTGACCAAGGATGATAATTGCAATTGCAATGGTACAGACAGCGCATATTATAATGATTGGGTCAAAAAGGGAAGATCGATGCCAGATCGGGTCATAAAGGGAACATAAACGCAAGGCTTCTGGTCCAACAGTCTACCACTCGCCTAACATTAATTTCTATCATCAGTGACCATGATTCCATTGTAACGTATAATTAACAAAGATAGGTCAATGCCAAAACGCATCCACTACATTATTAATGATAACTGTAGTGTTGCAAAACCTCTCTTATTATCATCGATGACTGACACTTTATAATTACTCTCAGCGCAATTGGAAACTGTTTTCATGTTTGTATTTTAGCAACTGTTTCATATGTGATCAGTACTTTGCCTAAACATAGTTTCGAGACATGGTGATACCAAATAATGTTACATTAGTAAATATTAAAATAATCTGCCTCATCATGCTCGATTAACATTTCCACTAGCTGCAGAATAGATAGCAAAATAGTAAACGGGGCATCTTATAGCTACAGTTCTGCAGCTACATTTCCACATTACACTAGGCTTGTTACATCTCTAATATTATGACAACTCTGGTCGAATAGGGCATATTGCACGCTTGGAGGTTTGTTTATTATTATTGTCAGACGGCAAAAGCAGATAAAACTGGAGATGTATCATGTGAATAAACTCGTTCTCAATAACATTAGTCCACCAGCTGTCAGAAAATATTATCGGAATGTCGGAAGTGAAATGTAGATAACGTTTGTACTAGTGCATACACATCATCCACACCTGATAAGTTGGCAAGTCGAAAGGACTTTTGACGAGAATAAACCTGTCATTCGAAGCCATCTCTCAACGTGTTAATTTCTAAGCGCTTCACATGATTATTTCAAAACATCTAGCAGAAGATTTTGAGGGAGGAAGTGCACCATGTCGCCATCTTGGATCTCGCATTCGTGTCATGTGACTTCCGAATTAGGGTCACATTACGTCGTAGCTGTGCAGTTAGAAACCACCAAGAAGTTACTAATTCCACAATTTGATCTAGTGCGAATGATATGCGTGTACATTTAGGATAAATATATGTTTATTTGTGGTATGAATAATTTTGTATTCTTCAAATCTCGCGAGAGTTTATGCAACAAGCAAATCATGTGACTTCGTTGGTTCGGCATCAAAACATTCTACCTTCGAAGTATATTCAGCATTTCGTATGCAATTAAACTGGTAGATGTCATGTATGCAATCTTCTATGTTGTGCGTGGACTACAAATAGTTACAAACACTTTAGACACCACGTAGGATAGCATGACATGTATTTAAAATAATGATTTCTTAAAATATTTTCTATCTAGAGTCCCTTTCACTGTTTCAGTTCCTAATCCACTTTCGTTAGAATCTAAGTTAGATCTATGTCACTTCGTGTCAGTTTATAACCAGATATTATATTTAATACGAACAGAACTCTGAAAATCTACCCCAAACAATACCTTCATTAGCTGATTATCCTAAATCTAAATATTTACTACAAACACTAAATGACAATGTGGTCTGCACCAAATGAGGCTCACTTGAGAAAGTCTCGGGGTGGGGGGTGGTGGTAACTCGTAAGGACTGTTGAACATTGTGTTTGTCTTTGAGCCTGTGATTTATTTGGAGCGATACTTTCATATCTAATTTTAATTAGATTGGGTAAGGCACAAATTCATTTGTGGTCTGGTTGATATTTGCAGAAATGGCTACACATGGCATTGACCGAATCCCAGATTCCATGGGCTACCTGGTTCTCACAGAAGAAGGAGCAGTACTTAGTGTAAGCATCAGGTCCATAACATCCATCTGATTAATTAACTTAATTCATAATCGTACGAAGGGTGTGGTGCCACACTGCGCACATCTGTCTTCACTCTGAGGCACAGGCTGAAAAACCTGTGGGGTCATTTTGGGCAAGTGGCTAATTAGTTGGAAAATGTCTCTGTCCACCCAGAAGAGAATGTTCTATAAATAGTAATATATTTACAGTCTGGAGGTGACCTGGAGAATGACGAGGTAACAGCGGGGAAGATTACGAAGCTGGTCTACACAGCTGCCAAAATACCAGTGACGTCTGACAAGAGAGATACATTCAGGAGGATATCAGGTAGAAATGTGACGAGACTCTCGAGACATGCCCACCATTTGCTAAAAACATGTGTAGAGGTAGTACAGTTGGCTTTTCTGTATAAATCAGCGTAGTCCCAAGTAACCTATTCTTGAAGATTACAATCTTCTTAGCCTAAGAACTCTGAACTCCAACCGTAGCAATGGTGTAGTCTATGGTTATTATTAGAGAGTTACTGCAGCGCATAGCATGCATGCAGGACTAACCTGCTAGATTTTCTGACCATTATGCAGCATTACACTTTTTTTTTCCTTTTTGTTTTTCGTTTTAGTAAATTAGTACAATTTAATCATTGATGCCATGCCTTGCATAAGGCATTCTTCATCATCATCGTTATCATAGGTGCATCTGAACTCATTGACCAATTCCACTTCCTTTTCAGTGATATGGGACGACTTTCTATACGCCATAACAGTTTCAACTCACAAGATCTATGTCAGCAAAAGAAAGTACATCCCACCAGACCCTATTGCAACCTGAACGTGTCTCGCAGAACCCACAGAATGTTGTGTACAGATATCCTGACTGATGGCTATCTACAGTGACAGGCCTTGCTTGCACTGTTGCAGATGGATATACAATAAATATGCCTCAATAATTCATTGGTCTGTGCCATCACTAAACAGGATACAGCCGTTGTAATGTTTCCATGCTTTAACCCTCTCCATGTTGAAGGCAACCAGATATGCCCTAAATGACTACTAGTATACATGTGCCTAATCCAGCAAGGAGAGGGTTAAAGAACTTTCGCCAATGTCGTTAGCATGTTTGGTGAAGTACAAACTGTATGAAATGTATTCCTGTAAATGGAGAGAACGTTGTTATTAGCTTTTGGATGTATGATTGTGTTGGCAAATAAATCTTAATTATTAATGTATCTCATGATGGTGTTGCTCAACCTAAATGGTGAAAGGAGAAAGTGTATAGATAATCAGAGGGGTAAAAGACTCATTATCAGGAATTTAGTACTGTGGTAAAACAGTCGCAATCGTTATACAGAACATAGGAATGAATAATGGCTAAAAACTTCCTGCTGCAACATAAACAAGATAAAGCAAAAGCTCATACATGTACATTATAATTACGTCTTTGTACAAATGTCTGTCAACTTATGAAGTGAATGTCTTTAAAGGCATAACAGTTGATAGACCCGTATAATCGGACAAACGAATTTCGATCTGAGACTAATTACGCTTGATTTATCCATTCAAAAGTTGTTATTTAGTGATGTACTTATCCCCCAGCA
>JAUTBV010127715.1:0-12441 GCA_032361325.1 Lepetodrilus fucensis | reverse complement strand
GTGTGATAGGGAGATCTCCCTACTACAGTATGTGTGATAGGGAGATCTCCCTACTACAGTATGTGAAAAGAAGGAGAAATACCCGCAAGTCGCAAAGCGCCTTGCCCGATGTTGCGAAGCAACCGAGTAATCTGACTGCCAAATACGTGATTTCCTGCCTTTTTCTGTCATATTTATCAACTATCAACTATCAACTATCAACTCTTCGAAAGGGAACTATATTTTAAATTAAAATATTTATATTTTAAACTTTCATGTGTGGATATATATAAAAAATACGAAAAATATGTGTAAAAACAAATAAACAAATAAACGATTCTTTTGTGGGAGATTGCAAATCAAAATCTGAAATAGTTTTGCTATATTTTCAGGAGACTTGGCACCTCTGCTGTATTCATATTTCAAGACGTGCCTCGAGGTTCCAGAAGGTTGTGGGATGGGTATCCAGTATGCTTGAATGGACTTTGATGGGTTGATTGAATGGAAGATAGGAACCTGATAGAATGCTAACATGCCCGACACAGATCAGGTTGCCAAATAAGTTGTAATGAATACAAAAATTAATTGGAAAGTTAGAACTGTGCATAGGTAAAAACAGGTACTGGCTAAAACGTCGACACGCCAAAACGGCAAATGGCTAAAACGGCAAAAATTGGATGAAATGGCGAAATCAATTGGACGAAATGGCGAATCACATTGGACGAAACGGCGAATTGAATTGGACAAAACGGCAAATTTAATTGGACAAAACGGCAAATTTAATTGGACAAAACGGCGACAGTATATTAATTAATTAGCATGTTTCCCGTTATATTACATCATACTTATATTATTGTTTATTTAGCCTAACCTAGCGATACTAGAAAAGAGCGCTGTAAACCCAATTGTCCCATCATTTCCAGGAATCAAATATACTGAGATCAAAGAACGGTAGTCAGTTTTGTAAAAACACTTTATGGTTGTAAAACTCACCTCACAGGGTAGGCCTATGCTAACTTCACTTCATTTCACTTTATGTTCCCTTTTTTCCACACATGGTGGTACAAGAGTTAATGAAAAATATGTATAACAAAAGTCATCACCATTTCAGGGGATGAAGTCTAAGCTTTATTGTTTGACAAAACAAGTCAACAAGATCACTAATATTTTAAATAAAGTATTCACTGTACTGACAACACATATACAGTACAGTTTGGAGGCATTTGTGATGTTTTTGTTGATTGACTTGAGGAGTTTATGCGGAAACGCAATTTTAATTTCTTCCAGCCTTCTACATACATGTTATCTTGTAAGAACGTGTAAGAACAAATATTATACATACAACTTTATGTTTAATGTTTTAATATCATCTATGTGTATTATAAAATGGTTGGTGGTTGTCTGTTCAAATTCACTCTTTCAATCTCCTTTAACCTTACGAAGTGCGGTAGATAAATCCTTCAACGAGTTGTGATCATTAACACGTAATTGGTAGATTAATCAAATCAAGTTTTAAAGGTGAGTACATTCCTATTTTACGCATCGGTAACCTACGCATCACTGCTTTTTGCCTAGTATTATCACACCTTTGGCCAATTGGATTCGCCGTTTTAGCCAACTGAATTTGCCGTTTTTACCAAGTTTTTCGTCGTTTTAGCGAATTTATTTGTCGCCGTTTTGGCGTATCGCCTGTAGCTGTTGTGAAACACTTAATATGTGGATATCTAGACATTTTTCTAAATCACAAAACTTAATATGATACTATTTTTAAGATTCCAAGACACTGAGTGAAGAACAGAGAGACTCCATGTTTGAGAAGATAAAGCAAGCTTCTGACAGTGTTGGCTGGATCATTGACATTCTGTCTCCTGCGTACATCTCCAACAGCATGCTTAGACGGTACGGTGCAATGACAACATTATCTCCCTTGCGTAGGTATACATCTGCGTGCTGCATGCACCATGTCCTCGCAATAGTACTGGCACTGTCCTCGCAATAGTACCGGCACTGTCCTCGCAATAGTACCGGCACTGTCCTCGCAATAGTACCGGCACTGCAAAATAGTTAATAGAATTAGATGGGTTCCTTTTTTTTTTCAATTATAATTTAGATTTGTACCTTATATGCCGAGGTTCTCGGCCTGAGTGAATAACGGTTCTGTTCTGTCTACAGGACCAAGTACAACCTGAATGCCCTGTCACATGACTCCGCCATTGGACTGCTGCAGAAGGCTCTCGATCTCGGAGCCAATATCACAGAGGTGAAACTAACTTGTAATCCTACATACATCACTGCCTCGTGGTGATCCAGCTGCCAAATACAGCTAAGGAATAGTTCAATACGCTGGGTATAGTTGGGGGCTTAATACTGTACCTGCTACCAGGGCACTGCTCCTTTCTAGCTGTTCTGTCTGTACTTTCTGTCCGGGACATGTGCGGTTACAAAGGAGCAACACTGCACAATGTTCTGAGTGTCTGGGACATGTACCAGCGAAATAGGTGGTGCACACAGCACAGTACACAATCCAACATGGCTGCAACTTGCAGAACATGTACTGGACATGTGACAGAACATTAGAAATGAGCACTACCTAGAGTAACTAGGAAGAGGTAGTATCCCGACAACTAGTTCTCATTTTGTGCAGGAATTACGAGAATGTTGACCAAAATGTTCCTGACCTGCGACTCCCCAATGTTGACTCGGTTCTCCACGGGGAAGGGTTTCATGTCGGGGTCTGTGACAAAGGTGTTCTGAGGAGTCACGGGGAAGGCTGCCGGCATGTCTACCAGCAGATACTCCACAGGAAGTGGACGTGCCAGCTTCGTGACTTCGTTACCATAGTTATCTTTGCTCTGAAAAATAAAAAGTACAGTCTAAGAACTGAGAATCATGGCTCAAAGAATTTCTGTAATGCTCAAATGTAAGTGTGGTTGGGACTTACTTTAAAGAAGACATCTGGAACATATTGTTCATTTGTGGATTCCTTGACATAGCCTAACTCTGGAACATCCTTGGTGGGAATGAGGCAGTCGTCATTGACTAGTGCCATACACTGATTGGACACCTGATAGCCGTCAAAGTGGATCTGGTTTTGGCTGTCACCTGGGGAGGCGATTGAAAACAAAATTATTAGTGTGTTGATTCTTTGATTAATTGCTTATTCAATCCACATAAAACACTGTTTCATAAATTCATTTGCATTATTTGCTCGCTTCATTAAGAGCAAGACATTTACATGACATACAGACATTCTAAAATATGACTGACTATAACTGACAGTATATAAATAATGTCTCAAACGTAAAGACATTTTGGGGATGTATTTCCTACTGACCTGTGACGACAACAGTGACGAATTTTGACCCAAAGTGACCATCACTCGACAACTTGAAGGGGTTGGGGTGTCTGTTCTGGAAGTCAGCAGCCATGATGCATTCTTCAGAACTCAGGAAATGTGCTTCCTACAACAAATGTAAATTCAAGTATTAACGTGTTCTCCAATTATTATCTCAATGCTGTCAGTCAATCTTGAGAAGTTTAAAGTTAAACAAACTCATCATGCGCAACTGAAAATGCCCAAATAAGCTGTGTCTGTGTCTAATACAGCACGGAGAGGGTTATTTTTACATTGGCATAAGTAGATAACAATTTACATCTATAATTAATTTCATATTTCACATTCCTCCATGCTCCAGCCATCAAGATATTACAGATATTGCAGACAAGCAACATTCCTAGGGTAAAGTTCAACAAAAATTGCACAGAGCCTTACCATGTTCCCTCTGTAATTCTTGACTGTTCCTTTGGAGAGGTCATCAGCGACGAGATCAGAGAATATCCAGCCGACCGCCTGCAGTCCCAGTCTGTCCGCCACCTCCTTCACCTGCGTCTCCTTGTCATCTGGCAGCAGCTCGATACGGTTCTTGGAACTTTGCTGTTTTAACAACATCATCCACAATGATAATCATGTAAAAGCAAATAGGAAACATTGCAATTTGTACTGTTAAGTGAAACTAATTATTGCAACATCCAATACAGAAATATTCCCAGATAAATTTAATGAGATACAGTATATCAATATCCAATGTGAATGTTTATACATCTCTCTAGAAGAAGAATTAACTAAGGAATGATATTTGAGTTACCTGAGGAGGTTCGTAGATAGCTGCAATTGTTGCCTTTATTCCCAGCGGGACATCTTTGTGAGGCTCGTACCGCCCGTACAGGATGCCCACTCGCTGGTTGCCTGTACTTCGCCAGTAGTTGAGGAATCGGTCTGCGACAACTGGGTTCTCAAACATTATGTAATCCACGTGTCGGTATTTCTGGAAGTAAGTATGTATGATCAACTTGACACTGATAGGCTCTACAGGATTCCAAAGAGGAATAGAGACGGGATTCCAGAAAGGGTCTATAGTAGTAGACAGTATACTATTTAATGTCTAAAAGGGAGCATTGCAGACAGAATTGCAGAGAGGGTCGATAGGATAGAATGAAAAATGATTAGTCGAAACAAATGTAGCATAAAAGTACTTTCTACCACTCTATAAGCTATGGAATATTTCAATGTCTGAGGTACCTGTCTGTTGAGTGTAACTGCGTTTGGCTGACATTTGGTACAAATGCCCCCAGGCCAAGGAGGGTGTTCCTTACAACCAGACTTTATCTTGCAGCTGATGTTCTCGAGGTTTAAAAATTTACCTCTGAAAAAGTAAAAGCTTGTCATACTTACATGAACATAAATATTTACTGTCAGAAAATAATCTTAGTATTCACAGTAAAGCATTCCATAATAATCACCATAAGACAAAGATACAAACATTTAAGTCCAGTGATAACAACAATGACCAGGGTATCGTTTCTCGAAGCTCTCTTAGCCGCTAAGGGACCATAGCACTCTCTTTGCCGATAGCTAATACATGCGCGTAGAAGTACACGCGCGCACACACGCACGTACGCTCGCACGCTATGGCGCGCGCCCACCCACGCACGCATACACACACACACACACATACACACAGTCATACACACACACACACACACACACACACACACACACACAAACAAACAAACACACACACGTAGGCATATATATACATCAATCTCATTAAATCTCAGCCCAGTATCTGTTTGAGCGTTAGTTTCCGTTCTTATTTTAATGAGACTGGCACTATATACATATAATTGTGTATAGCCTATGCATTAATCAGCTGATACCATAATAGTAGCCTACTCAGAATCTCTGCTCGAAAGCTTGCTATATATAGTTCTACATTATTACCACGGTCAATGCGAATGTATTACTGTGCACTCATTTCACCTTCTCAACTCCATGGGGAATATACAACCCAAGTGCCATTTCAGACGCTATAACAGAAGGTAAACATTCACAATTCTGTCTCGTATACAGACACATGTACATACGCAGACAACGTAATAAGAAATAGATATTTTGTAATTTAGTCTGCGCACCTTCCATTAATAAGAATTAATCCCCTGAAAAGGTTGGAATAGATCGATCGGATTCTTAGTTAACTAACTGTGGTGTTACTTAAACTGCTTCATGATCAATTTGTTGCTGTGCTTGACACACTGTTCATATACAAGGTCGTTCAATTCTACCAAAGAACAAATCAATTGGGAATCCTTTCATCCGTAAGTGGTCATTTAATTTATTTTTAGAAAAAAAAGCTAGCACCATCTTCCGGACGATAGTAATGGAAGCGATGAAGAGACGATTTAGAGTACATTGTAAATATAGGTTAGTTTCCGGCTGATCAATGAAAATTGCTTTTTTTAACCTTTACTGCAACATTTGTAAACCATATACGGCTTTTCATAGATCCCGTTTTTGGATACTAGTATCTGAATTCAGTAGTTAAAAGAACCAAGCCATGTTTTTTATTGTATTTAAAATGTTATTTTTGTTAGTTCTTTATTTATTCTTAAATAGTAACAATGTTACAATAGTAACAATGTTACCGATAACATGATAAACATGTTATCGGTACGTATATTAAAAATATACAACTAAAACTATATAAAAAAAGAAGTAATTTGCTGCATTACCTTTACTAGCGGAGAATTACGTTACCATTTTAACATTCTCCCTGCTGAATTGTTCCTTTGTGCACGTGTTTTAGGCATACATATTCACTCTAATATTGAATAGTGGTTTAATTTAAGACCACTAATCGAACATATATTTAATGTTCATATTAATTATAAATTAAATTACTTAAATACATTATTATTATTATTATTATTATTATATTGTATTGTAACTTTAGATTGAGACTAAAATGTAGACTAAAGTGGGGTACATGTGGATTAGTGGGGACACATTTGGGTTAATACGCATCTTCTCTACGTAAAACAATACTTGTAAAACGATAATGCATTCTATGTTTTCCTTTTCCTTTTCTTCTATTTCACGTCTAGTTATGGCAGAATAATTTTGTTCCAGGCCCCCGTTTCACAGAACAGTCGTATGGCTACAAGAGTCGTAACTCCTTAGCAACTCCATGTAATGCTAACGTTGATGAGTTACTGAACGTTATTCACTCTGGGGTTGTGAGTTTACAACAGCATGGGAGGTTTATAGGAGGAGTCATGACATAAGTATAACTATACAATGAAGGAAATTATTACAGTTTGAAGGTATCATTAATAATTATACAGAAGGCGGACACTTTTCTCTCGTAGCGCTACGACTGTTCTGTGAACAGGCCTCAGTACAATGACCATATACGTCATGGAATTCAATTTTACTTCAAAATTACCATTTATAATAAAACTCGCCCTTTATACTGAACGTCCTCACCGTTATGATGCAAGCATTACAGTAGACACATTTAAGGGACTAAATGCACGTAATATAATTCCTTTATCTGATTTCCCCAGGAATTATATTGTGGTCGCTATCCCATTGTGCCAAGTTACCAGACAGCTTGCACGGACATCTTAACATATTTAGACTGAGATTAGTCAATATGCTTCACGCTGAGAACTGCCTAAAGGAAGTTAAAATACAAATGGCTTCTCAAGAGAAATACGGCATGGTGTCTCATACGGTGTACGTCGATAATAGGACAATTCCATGTATACTAGGACTTCATAGCCAAATTTCCCATAAAGTGTGGCAATAATGCTGGCCGCACTCTAGCGATTTCCGTCGACGTGTCGCCGATTTTCGTCGGGTTTCGATTGCCTAGTGTGCGGTGCTCCAAATATCAAATCATGCTAGATATTGTACGATCGGTCGGGAGACCCAAAATCGCAGTCGCCGGCGCACACTTGCGATTTTCCGTCGGCCAACACAAATCGGCGACGAAAATCGCTAGTGTGCGCATTAGTGCGAGCTGGCCTGCGACTGCGATTTTCAGTCTCTCCGAACGATCGCACAATATCTAGCATGTTTTGATATTTGGAGCACCGCACACTATACTAGGCGATCGAAAACCGACGGAAATCGGCGACGGAAATCGCTAGTGTGCGGCCGCTGTAAACACGTCGTGTTCGGAATAATAGCTATTCCATCCACCACCATGTGTTACTACTTTCTATTTAGTCATCTATTATACCAATAAATTACGTTATCAATGTTTCATAATATCAAACAATATTTTATTTCAATGCCACTCGTTTGTTGAGTCTTATTGAATGACCTTAATGCAATGAAGAACAACAAGAAATGTTTGTGTTAATATTGACTTGCCTAAAAAAATATAATATCAGTGAAAAATCAACATATTATAACACGATACTAATCTATAGGAGCATTTCTTTTCAATACAACTGTTGTCAATTATTTAGATTTTGTTGCCGCATTTGGAATTCCAACTTTTAGCATTTACGATGGAGCCACTTATTAGTACAATGTTTCCCTTTCTGATGAAAGCAACCCAACTATTAAACTAAAATACAAATTGGAAATGTACATGATCAATATTTGTCTAATAGTATTATTCAGAAAATGAGCTTGGCAATTAAGTTTTGACGAAAGAAAATGCAAAACCCCAACAAACAAAAAACACCAATAAATAAAACAACCTATTAACAAAACATCTTTTCAGTTCTCAATAGACTCCATATTCCAAGGAGATAAGAGAAGTCTTTGATCCACATGCAAATAGAAACTTGCAATATAGAATACACTAACCATAACTGATTGAACAACACGTACTCTATTTAGAGTGAAGAAGACGACTCGACTCCGACAGCAGTAGATGCTTCTTTGAAGCATTCTCTATTGGAACTGCTTCAGTGGCGTGATTGAAGACGCCAAGAGTGACAAGTAGGTATTGGTCAAGACTATCTCTTGGGAGAGTCCATGATCACCAAGAGGGGTGGTGGATGATTAAACATCTTCCGGTGCATGGCCAGATCGACGTCTTTCTGAGATTATCTTCCCTATTTGTTTTGCAGAAAACACGGACATATTTCTAAGGAGAAACATTGCGCAATTAATTTGTTTAAACTCCAAACAGTGTCATCGTGGAACCGATTCTCAGACAACAGTGCGCTGACATTAAGGTACACCCAGACTGGTTCCCGTCTACTATTAACAGTAAGCAGAACGACTGGTTAATGGTTTTTGTGCGTTAAGCAGAACATCTGTCTGGAAACTTTCAAAGATTCAAGGATTTCCCCTATCAAGTACCAACTTCATTAAGACGAGTCAATATTCACGTCATAGCTTTTACCGCTCTGTAAGTACTTACGTTTTGCGTTTATTTGATAACAGAACCAGGGACCCACGATTACGAGACTGTCTAGCTTGAGTAGGCGGACGATTTCATGATCAACTCAAAGTCGTATGCACATAGAATCTCTATATATAATTTGAGATTGAACATGAAATAGAGTTTCGTAATCTCGGGACCAGTTATAACATACCAAGTGTCATCCACTTTGTGTATATTACATGCAAAGCTATATATTTAGCTGACCTGGGAAAGAGGCTTGTATATATACGTAGAGCTACTTCCTTGTCCGGTTACTTGATGATGGTCCTCGTGTGCAATATGTCCTCGTGTGTACTATTTGTGTGTTTGATGATGTGGTTTGCTTATGTTATTGACATGGTCACCACGGAATGAATATTAATATTAGCACGTTCGAATTTATAGAAATGCTTGCCAAACTTTCTTTTAATAATAATATTTACTGGAAAAACTTCTGGGATCCACGAACAGCCAACTTAATAGCTATCTGAACATATCTCCCGAACTATCAGACAATGCAATATTCTCAATAAATAGTAGGAGCAGGTGGAGACATTGCGCTGTATAGCATTGGTATACATCCTTGACAACTATTATTGTATCAATTGTATAAATCGCCCTGACATAGTAGCCTAGGGCCTGCTCCTTTCTAGCTGTAATATATGTACTTTCTGTCCGACGCATGCGCAGTTACACTGTGCGGTGTTGATCCTTGGTAACATTTTCACATTTTCAGGTAGTACGGGCTTAAAGGCATAATATCACAGATAGTTGTCGTAACCGAATTTGAATTAAAAATGCAAAGTACATGCACAGCATACCTATAATCGCCTTTGTACCTCCACATAAGTTTTCGCTGGTGTAGGATAGATAAAATTCCATTGCAATTCACAGTTCCAGAAAAAAACGAATTAAAAATTGTAAAATCTCAATTTCCTGTGGTCTTCTGACTAAGGGGATAACTCTAGATTAAACATGATCAAAGTAACCTTTCAAGACCAATGTCACCAATATGTACGAGTCAATGTAATTAATAAATATTAATCAATATTAAAATATAACTAGTGAGGCATGTGGAATAAGTAACTGATTGTATAATATAGTACTTGTGTAAAAGCAAATTTATCTATTTTCATGGTAAAACATTGCTATAGGTCAACGGTCTGTGATAGTACGCGTATAAAAGTTTACGTCACTTCTGGCTATAGTTGCAAATTAAGGCGTACGTCTTGATTTACACCCAGACTACGGCACGTACGATCCTTTCTTGGGAAGAAAGTCCAGACATCTTTCATGTCTGAAACGAAACCTAAGCAGACGCAATTAAGTTTACGTGAGTGTAGAAATAATTATGTCCACTCCTTGTGTAATTATCCAATACACCTTTCAACAATTGCTCTCAATACTAGGTTAAGGAAGACTTGTGTCACTTTAATTTGGATTAAACGACAACCAATTTCCCCACTTTTGTCCCCTGTATGATGAATAGCTCAAGCTCTCGATTCATAGCGTATATTGAGTAGCTGGCCCAGTGTGTGGAGTCTACATAAGACATCAAGTTTACACTGAGTTCACATAGACATCGATTGATGGTATAAGGTTGAGAAGTTAAGTTTACATAGACATTGAAATGGGGAGTTCAATAAGAAGGGACGGTTCATGAACCTAAGGCTATTTGTTAGGTTGTGGCGCAAATTTTATATAATGTCAGTGGAGTACACAATTGTATCTACAGTTATGAGCAAGACCTGGGCCCGAGATTACGAAACTTTTCTGATTTCATACTCAACTCAGACTTTTGTTCATAAAACGTCATGTAAATTGTGAGTCTGAGCATGAAATTGTACTCAGAAAAAGTTCGTAATCTCGGGGCCAGGGCACTCCTGTATGAAACGGAGTAACTATAGGAGCGTATTCGTTTTACCACTCGACCAACCCTAGGGTGACGGTCGAGTGATTACATTAGCCAATTACCTAACATTCATTATGCTAGGAATACCCTCATTGGCTAATGTCATCACCCGACCGTTACCCTTGGGTTGGCCGAGTGATGAAACGAATACGATCTAAGGTAACCGTAACTCCAACATTAACCATATACTATTATATACCATTGCTAAGGTTTAGAGTTAAGGTTCCCATAGAGTTATGCCGTCTCGTACAAGAGAGCCGTGGTTATCTGCCCATACATGTCAAACCCTGCTCTCTTATAATATAACTGTATTTGTGTAAAAGTTGACTTGGAATAATCACCCATTGAAAGAAAAATTAAGTTCAACACTTTATGGCTAAGTAGTCGCAAACACAACAAACAAAATAACGTAATTTGGAACATGTAAAAATACAGCACATCTAGAATTGATGAAAAAAAATAAAAAATCACATATCATTTGCACAGGAAACGTCATGGAAAGTTTATAAAACCCGCGTTTTCGTCCATTATAACGCGATGAGTTCTCCATGTTGAAGCTCTGAAGCCATGCATCAACTGACGGACACCAATTTAAGAGCGTCGATTTGACGTTTCTAAGGAGGACGATCACACTCTGACATTGCAAGGATATTCAACGTGTTCCAGAGTCCCTATTTCCAGCCTGTGCCAGTGTCGCCTGCAGCCTGACTATATCCCAGATCAAGAACACATAGACTTATCTATCTACAGAGTAAGATATCCACACCATCGTACGCCATCTGTGTTACACACTTACAACGGTTGGTACCGAAATGTTCTTATTAATATCCAGACATCCAAAGGAATATGGTACCAACATCTTATACCCGGATATCGCAGGGAATGGTACAAAAATGTTTTATTTTATTTTTATAAATATCCAAACATCCAAAGGAATACGGTACCAAAATGTCCTTGATATCCAGACATTGCAGACATTGCAGACATTGCAGGCTATGGTACCAACATCTTCTTATAGTCTAAATATCCAGACATACAAAGAAATACGGTGCCAAAATGCCCTTATATTCGGATATCGCAGGATTTGCTACCAACAGGAGCGGAAACCGACTGCGAGAGGCTCGTCTCAGTCAGACGTACGGCGTGTTAGTGGAGTTATTTTGAGGGTTAGACGTACGCCATTAACAACGACGAATGATATCAGATCAGTACTGGCTTTCGCTGTTCCTCAATGAAGAACAGTCTGGTTCAATGAGGAGTCACGCTTTCTTCTAGGATCAAGTACCATTATATTCAACGACATGTCATAAAGACTTCCGCCACGTGATTTTAAGATAAGATAAGATAAGATAAAGCTTTATTACCTTTCCAGGAATTTGGTTTATTTGCATATACAGAGCATTATAAATCGCATATAAAATAACATAAGCAGAATACACCTTTAAGACGAGACAAGACCACAAGACCACAACATAAGACACGTAAACATTTAATAAAACGAGTGGCTAAATACAGTAGTCAACCTCTATTGCCAACTGGATTCGGTCACAATAACAAATGACAAATTACAAATGACAAATGTATTTCACTCAAACCACCCACGGTGGTACAAGAGCATAGACCGTAACTCAGTAGAATGAACGCCTTTGCGATGACATTGACCCTCACGGATTATTCGGCTAACCTACGGTACTGCCTCACAGTATAGGTTATAAACCACTAAATTATTTGAATTTCCCGCCAGACGGAAGTCAGTACAGCATAGATGGGATTTCTGGCCCTGGATTGGTTGTAAATGGTATTTTCCACTGTATTTGACAAGTA
>JAUTBV010127714.1:0-27754 GCA_032361325.1 Lepetodrilus fucensis | reverse complement strand
TCACACTA
The DNA here is from genome assembly GCA_032361325.1 of Lepetodrilus fucensis. Lineage (NCBI taxonomy): Eukaryota > Metazoa > Mollusca > Gastropoda > Lepetellida > Lepetodrilidae > Lepetodrilus > Lepetodrilus fucensis. The sequence continues at coordinate 27,746 of JAUTBV010127714.1, read as the reverse complement.
GCCTCCTCACTCTCACACTCTCACCCTCACACTAGCCTCCTCACTCTCACACTCTCACCCTCACACTAGACTCCTCACTCTCATGCTCTCACTATCACCTTCTTACCCTCACCATCTCACTCTCACACTCACCTTCTCACCCTCACTAACTCACTCTCACCCTCACCTTCTCATTTTCACTCTCACCCTCACCATCACACCATCACCCCATCACTCTCACACTCTCACCTTCTCTCTCACACTCTCACCCTCACCCTCACCCCCTCACTCTCACTCTCACCTTTTCACTCACCCTCTCACCCTTACCATCTCACTCTCACCATCTTACTCTCACCCTCACTCCCACCCTTTCACCTTCTCAACCTCTCATCCTCACTCTCTCACCTTCACTCTCTCACCATCACCATTTCTCACCCTCTCACCATCTCACTCAGACTCTTACCATCTCAACCCTTCCCCCTCTCACCATCTCAACCCTTCACCCTCACCCATCTCCTCCCTCCCATCACTGCCCTGCAGGATGTTCAACTTGTAGACTAGTTACTTTCTAATTGCAAAATAGCAGGAAATTGTGGGAATTCGAATAATAATTTATTCATGTTATTAAATTGCTTCTTTGTCTAGTATGACTGATACCATATAAATCGTATTTTCATTCTGTATATTTATTTGTAGTCAACAACTTGGTTAATGGCGATGGCTTAGATTTCTTTTATTAGTTCTTAATGTCTATTCTGTCATAATCTAGCACAACAATGAGTGTTGTCTCGGTACAACCTGTAAACAGTCAGCTTGATCAGATAACAATTTATTACATCTTTTCTTTTTATCTCGCAGAAATATTGTACAGCACAGTCAGAAATTTAAAAGCCTCCTGTGTTAGTTGAAGTTTACAGGTGGATGAGTCAACAGTTTACATGGTTTAACTTTGAATCTCATGACATGGCCTTTGGGTTGATAGCTGTGATGTTTGTACATGAATTGAACACTTAGGCAGGCGAGAAGTTATATAAATATCACAGTTTCTTTTATACCATGTGTTCATTTATAATACAGTTGTATTTACACCTACTGTATGACTCGTGGATCTGTATTTCCAATAATTATCACGTGAAGTAGTATCACGAGTATTGTGTTTCTGATATCAAACATTACATAATACGATATAATAGTAATAATACCCTGATTTAACCGATAGTAGTAATCTAAGGTACAGTATTGATATGTGGATATGTTTAAAGTTGGCATGTTATTATAGCCATTGCATGTAATTATTGTAATAAATGCAACCTGTAAGCACAAAATAAACACTTTTTGATAACTGGTTAGAATAGGAACTTGTACCAATATATTGCCAATTTGACAGACCATTCAAACATTAACATATGCATTATACTTCCTAGGTTACTGTACAGGGCATTGGCTGGTAGATCTATTTCTGCAGTGCTTTCAGTAGGTGCCGGCAACTGCCAACATTGTCTGTCTATTTCAGAATATTTCCCTAATTTTGCTGTCTACTTTCAATCTTGCTGATATTACTTTGTAGATGAAAGTATTATTTATGCAGGTCTTTTGCCTCTTGTATTTGCTACTCTGCCACCTACTTCTGATTCTACTGAAATCACTGTTCTGTCTATGAAATCACTGAACTATACACATTTACATTGAGCGTATACTATAAGTTGTGGGAAGTTATTAATGGTGAAATATGATAGTAAAGTTATGTGGTTTTGCACCTAGTCTTACTGTAGTAGAACCATGAGCATATTCTTTACTAACATCTTAAGTATACATTATATACAACAGAATAAAACTTAGTCAAGTTAGTGGTTTGTACATTGCACATGTTGAAGAACAATTGTACAATATTTTTTAATTTGCAGGCATCAGATTGTTTGGGTAGTTGATGTTGCTGCATGGAGACTGATTTCATATGTTCCCGAATGTAGTCGCTGTTTCCCAGAGCACAGATAACATCCCTGACCCTGTAACAGATTAAAACTATATTAAAAAAAAATTAAAGTTTTGACATCTGATGCACCATCCACCACACCTGTCTAAATATAGTTGGCACACACTGACATCACATAGATATCTGAATTATCCTGGGCATGTTTCTTCGTTGAAGTGGCATCCTGTTGGAGATGTGGAGCATGTGAAGTGTTTAGTTAGCTTGGAGCTGGTACTAGTGGTCTTGTTTCTTTGATGAATGTGGTCAGTTAGTGTGGTCAGTTAGTGTGGTCAGTTTGTTAGTATAGTAAGTCACATACTAGTAATAGGGATATAACATTACAATAATGGGGGATATAACATTATTGTTAGAGATTTTCTTTCCACCATGTGTATGTATTAAAACAAGAAATATTAATCTATTTAAATTTTCAAGATGCAATTATGTCCATACAATTTAATTCTTAGCCCAGAATGGTAAGTTATGGTAGGAAACAACCAGGTATAAATTTATAAAAAGAAGTTATTACATTGTCATTGTAACTGACTATCTCCTTTACCTACAAATATATAAAACGTACTCCTTAGTTAGATATTTGATCTCAGTGTCAGTATATTGATAACTATATGAAGTTGCATCAATCATTGTGAAAGCTAAACTCCATTATCAACTCGATCATTGGGAAACAGACTTGAATATCTATAGAAAACATTCCTCCAGCTGGTGTATTAATAACATCAGAACAATTCAACATGCATCAATAACATCAGAACATGCATCAATAACATCAGAACATGCATCAATAACGTCACAACATGCATTAATAAGCACACCTGTTATTAACTGGTACATAATTAAGATTGGCAGATGTAGCGATACCATGCTATTGTTGGACACATTTTTCTCTCGTGTTCAACAATAACTTGGAAATAATTTATTTAATTAGAGATCTGGCCCTGAAATTACGAAACATTTTTTTCCGTATGATTTCATGCTCATATCACTCATCTCAAATTGTTTTTACAAATCCCCATATATACAATTTTAGCTTGAGCATGACATCGTTATTGAAAGGTTTCGTAATCTTGGGGCCTGGATTCATGACAAATCTCTGATAGTGCCATTGTATCGTGATGTATTGATTGCGAGAGTAATCCCACCAGCGTGGCTCCTTTATCTCCGGCACCGATTGCATGCAATATGTATCACACACCTGTCGAAAGGAATGCACGACTTCTGTACTACAATGTGACTGCCGTATGTCGAAACGACATCTAAAATTTGCGCAGAGATCCAGAACTATATTATTATCTTTTACTGAAGAAGTTTTAATTTTAGAGCTGCTTTGTTGACCTCCATATCCCAATAATGAGGGCTCTCCTGTGTACGAAACTGTAACTCTTAAGGTAACCTTTATATAACCCCAACCTTAGCAATGGTATACGGATGCAGGTATAGTTACCTTAGACATGTTAGAGTTACATAATCCCTTGGAGGAGACCTTAAATGATCAAAATGCAACCTAATATCAAAATGTATAGTCTAGTACTCCCAACAGCAGATAACCCGATACGGTATGAACGTCATCCAGTGTAACAAATATTAGCTAACATAGTAATATATTTAACTCTGACTTATGCATTACAACATGTTCAATATCCATATGGTAAACCGTTTTACAGCAGTATCTTTTAAACTGTAGATATATTTGAGCAATGTTGAATTAAAGAAAAATATCACATTATAAAATCTTATAATAAAATAATTAATAAATTAAATCTGACACAACATGTTCAATGCAACTTTCATGTGATTATTTTGCACCTTTTCATTTTTCCTAATCATGCTAATGTCCACCATTAAATATAAGAGTTAAAAGACTGCAATGTTCTTTCTCATAATCATTGGTTATTTTCATTACTGTATGTGAAAATCAGGCTGCTTGCAAATTATTACAGCTGGAAATATTATGTCCTAAAGTATTGTATGTATGAAAGGGACAATAGTTATTTTGCTGTATTATCCTGTCAGAATATCACATAATACAGACCAGACTACATTGTTATGTACATATAAAATGACTCTTGGTAATCATACTAATGAAGTGTTTCTGGCTATTGATTCTCAGTATTGATTGTAGTACGTGTAGACTAATGTGTTGTATATATTGACATGCTCCAGAGTATACATTACATATCTGTGTCTATCTGTCATGTCTATAGTTATTAGTAGTATATTCATGACATATTAGGTTACTAATGCTAGTAATGGAAAACCGACTGTTCTTGCTTGACAACTGATGATGAAGTGGGTTTTTTTTCACGTTATCGATAATATTTTTTTCAACAATAAAAACCGGATTTATCATCATTGATTTATTCTACATGCATTTTTATCACTTTGTCTTCACAATACGTCAATAGGACAGATTGAAGGAGATGTTTCCTGTCTGCTTTAGATATCAGTATTATAGCTATACCTGGGTGACTGGTGACACAGGAAATACTGGAAATACTAGCTAGGATTTGGATGGTGTAATGAATATTTTTGTCACTTGCAGTTTGCTGATTTAAAAGTTTATCTTATCAATCTTCATGCAAAATATATTCACCTTATAGTCACTTGGTATATACTATTACTTTTGTAAGTAGAAATTGAATTTATTATGGATTTGATGCATTTATAAATGTGCTTATTATTATTATTATTATTATTATTATTATTATTATTATAGGATTGTACAGTAAATGTTTAAGAATTCAAGATTTGTTTCTTATCAATAGTCGTATGTCAACCCTATACACTTAATTGCTTAAGTGGCATTGTGAGTCAGCTATATTTATAAATAACATATTTGGATATTATTACCTCAATTGAATAGTTCACGACATGACCCAGATTTTCCACCCAAGAACTGGGACATTGTATTATTAATATACCGAGGATGACAAAAGAGTGGTACATTGGCACTATTTGATGTATATCTTATATATACTGTATTAGTAATGTCATACCACCAGACCATGAAGAGCACTTTGCTTATGATACTATAAATAGACTACGGTAAGTATGTTTTACATACAGCTGGGAATAAAAATATATATACCAGTTTGTTATTAATAATGAACATTTTGTGATTATTCTAATTATTTCAGGAAAAATTACGCTGGATTTTATTTATTTATTAATTATTGTTCTACTGACAACATTATCATCTATAGATAATCCATAAATCATGTTTACATGTATAAAGACAATCTCTTAAAACCATGACAATCTAACACGAAAGCCTGCATTTATGAATAATTACAGATGCATTAATGAGTAATGAACAGAATTAGTTGACGCACTTCGAAATCTCACTGTGTTAATGCAAGCAGATTTACTCGTGAAAATGTGGCCCATGAAAGTGACACAAACACAGACACAGCACCACACACTGGAGAGAGAGGGAGAGGACATTTTACAGGAGGACATTTGTGGACAAGTTTAAGCCAACACAATAGACTGACGTCAAGGAGACACTTGGTGCACAAGTTCCAAGTTGCCAAGAGAGGGTCGTAGCTGTACAGTCCTACGACAGACCAGCCAGCGGAGGGCAATGTGACAGGCCAGCCAGCGGAGGGCAATGTGTGTCGTCTCTGTCACAATCCCTGTCAATATTTGCCTGTTTCTTTACACACCCAGGTGCTATAGCAGTAGGCCTGTGTTGTCAACACATCAGCATGCACGTTGCTTTTGTTTTATGACAGGAAAGTAATTCATGTCAAATGTTCACATATGGTTTAATATACAGTTTTAATATTGCATCTCCCATTGTGACATCACCTCATTAGCAAATAACAGATTTGAGGCAGAGTAAACACTTATTAATGCAAATCCATATCAGTGGATCAAAAGACATCAATTGTTTACATATTTGTACAGATGTTCCGGAGAGATATTTTATTTATTTAATTAAAATTGTACATTATATTAATATTAATATCAAATCATACAACTCATTTATCATTGTAATCAAGCTATGATTAATTTGTTATTATAATCTAGAGGTAATTACTGCTACTGAATAAGGATCAATATTGATAAATTATTAATAAATGGCAGACACTTTTCATATTAAATTATTAATGACCATTTTAAAAAGAATTTCAGAAATAACAGCCGAAAAACAGGTGTTAACTTAAATGTCTCAGTATTGATCAGTATGGATGACACAGCTATTCTTGAATGCCTATGACATGGCTTCTGTGTTTTTAGATGAGGGGGATTGTTTCACTGTAGGTGCTGGGTCAATCAGTTTATTCTAAACAACATGCCAGTCATCTTTCATGCCAGGACATTCCTCGTGACAAAAACAGGGGAAACTCCAAAATTTATTGATAAACTGATATTAAAATCAACAGCAAGCTTTTGCAAATTCACAGATGCTTATAAGAATTAAATGGTATTATATTATTGTTACGGTACTGCAAACTAAAATATTTGCCAATAAATATAATGTAATTAAATATTACGAATCAATGAAGGTGATCATAGAAGGAATTTGACCTGTGTGATTAATGTTTGTTGACCTGATTATTGGTGACTGCTGATTGGTTAGTGGTTACTGGTGACTGAGTTTACCGTTAAGTGGTGACTGGTGGGCTATGTGGAGAATCTGCTGTATGCCCACCGTGGGCCATGCGGTGGTCAGACAAATACCGCCACTAACTACTTGTAACAGTTGTATACAGAGGCTGTATCCACAGACTCATAGCATGACAATCACTGCTAGCATGTAGGTGACATGACAATCACTGTTAGCATGTAGGTAATGTGACAATCACTGCTAGCATGTAGGTGATGTGACAATCAATGCTAGCATGTAGGTGTCATGTGTGCATGTTGTCCTCATGCTATCTTTGATTAGTTGTCATCACACAAATTGCCATGGAAAGTGAAAACAGATTAAATGTGAAACAGTGGTGGAATCTGACAGGCTGAGTAGCATTCGGAGCAGCTGAGATGACAGAGATTCATCACATGTTCTCCACCTGTTTACTTCTTACTTGACACAGTTATAATGAAATATTTTACCTGATGTCTTAGGTGGGAGCAATGACTGAGCTGATAGTTGAATAGTCCGTTGTTTATGTCACTTGTAGCATGAAGCCAGGCAAGCGTGGCAATGACATTCTACGACATTAGTATGGCAATGTAGTCTAGTGGCAGTGATGTGCTATGATAATTGGTGTGGCAATGGTTGATTAGTAACATCATTGTGATGATGCATGTATTGACTTATGCTGAACTTGCCCTCATATATTATACTGTCATTGCCATTATTAATCATTATGGAATCAAATTATCCATCGACATATATATTATTAGTACTTTTATCAATGTTGGAAATAATATTGTTTAGAAGGGACACTAATTTTGTTATTAAAATTGAGAGCAAAATAACCTGACAAAATCCTGTATGTTTTATGTACGAGGTGCTCTACTTCGTAGTTCCATTATGTTTAGCTGGTTGGATGGAAAGCTTTGTGATGAGAGGAATTCCGATCTCTGGAGGAATCTCTCTGTTGGTCTGGTCTGTTCAAATATTGACGCAGTGGGTGGCGGGGTGGGGGACACTGCTGGCCACACAGTTGCTGGTGTTCTGACTCTTCTGATCATCCACGGTGAGTCTGCAGCTTGGGGATGACCTGTAGCTGGAGAAGTCAGGGCGTGATTTGGCTGTTTAGAAACTGTGCACCAGTGAAGCTTGAACTTATCCAGTACAACCATCTCTGGGTGCAGTTAGCAAAAATATGACAATATTTTAAATAGGCCTCAATGTCTCTAAAGGACAATTTTTCCTGGCATCATCCATACTGTCTGGCCTCCATACTGCCTGGCTTCCATACTGCCTGGCCTCCATACTGTCTGGCCTCCATACTGCCTGGCCTCCTGCCTGGCCTCCTGCCTGGCTTCCATACTGCCTGGCCTCCTGCCTGGCCTCCATACTGCCTGGCCTCCATACTGCCTGGCTTCCATACTGCCTGGCTTCCATATTGCTGTCATTGACAATGTAGAGGACAATACTGTCTGGCCTCCGTCCTGCTTGATCTACAGTAACTGTCACTAAATGTATGCAGCATACTTGCCAATGTGGGACATAATTAACATGACATAATAATCAGTCATGCACAGGAAACCAACGACAGGTTTTTATGAATACTTGTAAACATTTGGGGACAAAACAGTTGTAGAGATCTTATTCACAACCTATCCAAGTTGTATTGGTGCAGTGTGACATGATTTGTAAAGTTGGAGAGTGAGCTATATACCTGAGAGTGAGCTATATACCTGAAAATGAGGTATATACCTGAGAATGAGGTATATACCTGAGAGTGAGGTATAATACCTGAGACAGTGTGAGTGAGCTGTACCTCAGTTGATACACTGTAAACACTCTGTATACTTTCTTTGATGTGTGGGGTGTTCAAGTTGTGTAACACTAACATATTTATTTGGTCCTGTGTAATACTTAGCAGATATACATTGGCTTCTGTCTGCAGGAGCTGTGTGGTGTTGTGTGCGGGTTCAGTGGAGGGTCACAGTGTGAGGATAGTCTGGGTGGTGGTATGTTTGACTGGTCAACAACTGCGAGTATTCACTGGACACTGGGTGTGTTCAATTAGCGACACCTGTAGAAAATAATTGCCAATTACCATGATTACAGCAAATAGTTGACTTCTAATCAGACAAGGCCAATATAGTTCAGTTAAATTTCATGGTGGTAGTGATTTGATTAGCATTTGATGACTGCTGTAGAAATAGAAAAGTATACAGAGTAAATCAATTAAGCTCAATAGTCTGGGTAGTGTGTGTGTGTGTGTGTGTTACATTGACCTGTGTGTGTTACATTGACCTGTGTGTACATGGTATCTATGTACTTACTGCTGTGTGCTTGACTTTACTATTGCCTCAGATTGGGCACCATGGTAGCAGCTCGAGATCAATATGTATATGTAATCTCTGCGTGTCCCAAAGGATTAATATTAAGTGTGCAGTATTTCACAATCAAAGTCTGTGTGGAAACAGGTCATTTGTTCCAAAGTTATGATCACAGGTCATTGTCATGTTTACATTTTATATTGGAATTATTTTATTAGTGCAATATATAGACATGTGGTAGTGTATGTTGTAGCCATAAGGGATTTCCTACAGGGTGTTTGCCTACAAGATGGTGCCGAGATTATTTCTTGTACAATGATTCTACAGTATCTCCTACTACGGTGTCAAAATACTTCCTGATTCACAGCTTAAGTCAAGAGTCGAAGGCTATCGATGTCATATTCCAAAAATAGCAGCCATTTGTTTTGGGCTAATATGTCCCATTTCTACGTGAAAAATGTGCATAAATCTGTTAAATGCTCCTATTTCAGCGGATGGTTGGTGGCTTCCATGTTTTCCGTGAAGCTATCGCTGTGTCAACTCCCAAAGTAGGATCTTTGTTCAGTGAGATGGCTCAGCCAAAATACACATTTCAGATTTCAGCTATCTGAATAAACTTGATATCCCAGGCAGTGCAAACATGGCAAATACTGAAACATTCCCAGGACAAATACTGAAGAAGATCAATGGTGTTGAGATGGCGATTACACATGTTACACACTACAGTGAATGTCTAGTAGTCATACGCTCACTTTGTACTACTTCTAATGGTGTTGAGACGGCCATTACACATGTTACACGCTACAGTGAATGTCTAGTAGTCATACGCTCACTTTGTACTACTTCTAATGGTGTTGAGATGACCATTACACATGTTACACGCTACAGTGAATGTCTATTAGTCGTACACTCACTTTGTACTACTTCTAATGGTGTTGAGATGGCCATTACACATATTACACACTACAGTGAATGTCTAGTAGTCATACGTTCACTTTGTACTACTTCTAATGGTGTTGAGACAGCCATTACACATGTTACATGCTACAGTGAATGTCTAGTAGTCATACGCTCACTTTGTACTACTTCTAATGGTGTTGAGACGGCCATTACACATATTACATGCTACAGTGAATGTCTAGTAGTCATACACTCACTTTGTACTACTTCTAATGGTGTTTAGATGGCCATTACACATGTTACACACTACAGTGAATGTCTAGTAGTCGTACACTCACTTTGTACTACTTCTAATGGTGTTTAGATGGCCATTACACATGTTACACGCTACAGTGAATATCTAGTAGTCGTACACTCACTTTGTACTACTTCTAATGGTGTTGAGATGGCCATTACACATGTTACACACTACAGTGAATGTCTAGTAGTCATACGCTCACTTTGTACTACTTCTAATGCTCAGGAAAATAATTCTTCTAACATTTGGGAAATATAAAGTAAAAAGATTATATCTTAAATTGTCATCCCTTAGAAGTGGCATGAATTCATTACTGCCCTCAGTTATTTTTATGAATACTAATTGAATAGTAAAATGGATGTACTAGAAATCTTTCCTTTTTATTTTCATACATCAGTGGCCATTAGGTAAATATTAATGGCAATGCACATGTATTGAAACATTTGTATAACAAACATTATAAGTTTATTTTGTATATTAGTTGTATTATTAATGAACTTCTCTAAGCTTTACATTGTATTTATAGCACATTCAAGAGAATGTGGGTATTTAAAGATATATCAATACCGGTATGTGTTTCTACATTGAATGGACTGACATGTCATCATGTTTTACTGTTAATCAACAATGTGAATCAAGTCCATAGATTGTGTTTGCTATGGTTAAACATTAAATGTTTGGCATTCCAAATAATTGCTCAAGTCCCAAAATATTCCATCAATTAGGAAAGAAGGACATCTAATTGGACAGATTACATGCATTCTCAGGTAAACCTCTCATTACTTCAGACTCGTTAGAACAATTGACACTTAATGTGAATAAATAGACGACAGCATCACGTTGCAGTCTCAGCAAACCATTAACCCTTTTTTCCCAGCTTGTCCGCAACAGTTTATTTGTTGTACGTGACACCGAGGTCATGGGCAAGGCATTGTGGGTAATACTGGATCAAGCCTATAGGTGTTCATGAGGAAGTGTTCATAGGATTACTGTCTGTCTGTCTTCTTAAGTCGCTTTTGTGGGTGAAATCTGTGGACACTTCAATAATCTTGATTTTAAAGGCATACCACAAATTTTGATGACATTTTTTAGCTTAGAACATGATAAATTTTAAGTGCATTCACTTGACAATACATATAATTCCCTTCATACCACCAATGGCGCTATAAGAGAATTCTGTAACACTATTCTATGAGGTCAGTCCCTTTTGTTTAAATTTTCTTTTTTAAATTGTCACAAATGGGCGATTGATTCCCGCAGTGACATTAAACTCCATAATCACTCACTCACTAACCCTTTGTTAAATGAAGCACATGACATTTTTTGTAACAAATAACCAAGTTTAATCTTAACTAGTCACAAGTCCGTGTTCATCTTGGGTTGTAACCTCCCTAGGGAGTTGAGAACATAAATGAGTGCACACTGATCCTTGACCGGGGTAATAATGTACTGCAATGAGCACGCCTCTGAACATGGATACAACGCACTAAGAATGCACACATTTTAAATATTGAAATGACTTTGGACGTCCAAGTTTTCTTGTGGAAGGTCAAACTAGACCAGCACAAGCCATTGAAGCCTGGCAATATAAATCGGTTATCCAATACCGTTTTATCTCAGGCTGGGATAATATGCATTCTAATTACAGTCATGTTGTCCTGAGGAACAAGCTGATTACTCCATGCAGTTTCATTAACATCATTATCCACGGACCTTGTCTTCTATGGACGGTGCACTGGCTGACTTCGGCGCACTGGCTGACTTCGGCGTGCTGATTACTGTCAATTGTCATTAGGAAATGACTCCTTCTGCAACAGATAAGCTGAGTTTTAGCCAGTCAAGTACAATCTAGTCCCTGCATTGTCTTGGAGTAATTGTGCCACAGACAAGAAGGAATTCAGTGCAATCGGCGATAAGGAACAATAGTAATTGTGAGCATTGAAGCCTCCATCATAATGAACATGATTCACATGGTTAGTGCTGCTAGTGATTTGAGCTGCTCTTAAAAGGTTCCATTTTGCCTTTTTTTCTGTTTGGATAAAGTTAAATTTCCTAAATTGACATGTTGGCGTGCATGTTATAATTTCAATGGGCTGTTTAGAGCACTAGTAGTCTTTTCCAATCTGTGTTGCATAAAGCATATGGTCGTAAATTGTGATCTATTATAACCATCTCACTATGCTTGGACAGAAGTAAAGTGTTTTCAGTTAAAATGCAACTCTAACTGTTGATGTATCCAAAGTTACACAGGCTATAACACTGCTTGTATCCAAAGTTACACAGGCTATAACACTGCTTGTAGGGTTCCGGCCCTCTTGACTATGCAGTAATTAAAAAGAAAATCCAAAAAATACTGTAAGAACTTTTATAAACTTTCATGGAATTAATTATATTTTGGTAGTCTTCATGCTATTGCTGGGGGAAGATGGTTAAGATCATTGCCTGGCTTACAATGGGCTGTATGAGTGTAAATTATCATCTATTAAAGTGATGATTTCCTGAGTTTTGGTGACAGAAATATTCATATTATTGTCCCACATATTACTCACACACATCAGGAAACTATTAGCATTATGTTATATTTTAAAATATATCTGATGAAACATTTAGGATTTATTGTGGTTTAGAGCCTCTGTCAAGATTTTTTTTCACTTGTAATATATCACGTCATGTCAATTTAGGGCAGGAGGAAACCTACAACATCCGTAACGCTGAATGTTGCAGTAAACCGGCAAGCACTGACTGGTACTGACAGAACAAGGATTTAGGAATTACAAATTTCATAACAGTTGCTGTAATATGTTTATACATAAAATAAATACTACTGTGTAGTTAAATATACAAGAACTAAAATAAATACCATATAGTCAAATGTAGGATATATGTAACCGAACACACTTTAACATCACTCTGTATTATGACCATCTAAAATTATTTGGTGTTGAGCATGTTGAGATAGCATTACAAACAGCAATTTCTATGACATGGACTCATTATTACTGCGTGATGTCTGTCTACTGAGAATAACCTGAGAACAAAGGCAGGTGGGTATTTATACAGTCAGTCGTGGGGCCCAGAGATAGGTATCAGTACAGTGTCAGTGAGTGTCACATGATCAGGCAGGTACCCCTCCAGGGGATCCTACCTAGTCAGGCAGTGACACCTCAAACAGATCACAGGACAGCATTATTGATTCCATATGTTACCTACTACTGACTGATGATAGCCCAGATCAGTAAAACTAGTAAAACTAGGAATGTGGAGCTGTACTAATGTATTCATACCTGATGCTATGAACAAGCAACTAATAACTGATTACGTTTTTGTATTTTATTCTTTACAGCTTATGTTATTTAGAAATATTAATCATTCTAATTATTAATATTTCAATAATTATTATTTCTATGATTGTTAATATTTCTATAATAATTGGTTACTCTGAAATAAGTGTACAGTTTCAGTAAATTGTCTTTAAAAATATATGTTGTTTTATAAATAACATTTTCATTTTGTAAAATCTCTGATTTTTCAGTTAATCCTTTCAAATAATTATAAATTAACAGATAAAGTTTCAAATTTTTGAATGTCAGCTCTGAAGGCATTTTAACACCTGCTTTGTGGTATTGATGACATGTTATTGTCAATTGCTTCTATGGAGAACCTGCCGCACATACGCTGTGGCCATAATGACTACCTGTAATTAACAGTGATGGAACTTACCTACACTAACGAGGTAATTGCATGTCTCTGTTCACTGATCACCTGAACATTCCCCGCAGGAAGCGAGAACTAGGGAGCGTTATTGTTGGAGATGTTTACCTGTGAAGGCAGATATACATTGATCATGCAGCCTGCACTGTTATTACATGGCCATAAACATTTGACACTTTGGGTATTATTTCGGTTCCATATTAAATAGCAGACCAGTGCACTTTACTTTCTGGACTAGTGTTGATGTGTTTTCCTTATTATTCCATCTGTATATTATGTTAATCTCTCTGATATTGATTTATCAGGAAGATGTAGTAGTATGAATATTCATGCCGAGGAGTTCACTCTTAATAGTCCTATTGTAATATCACAGATGCTTTATGTGGTGATCAGAAATCACCACTTTCTGCCGTTGGTAAGCAAATATTTTTATGACAGCGACAAGTGCAGTTTCCATAGCAACCACATTAATCATGCGTATTTAGAAATGTCGATTATCTCGGGTAAGATTAACTATCTCCCTGCTGGGTTAGGCACAGGTAATGCTCTTTAGGACATCTCTGGTTGCCTCCAGCATGGAGATGGTTAAACATATGATTGCTTAAGGCGTGTTGATTGATGACTAGTATCACTGAGTAAATAAAATATAGAGTAGTACTAGTGCTAAACAGTAATTGGCTCATAAATACTGAACCATTTGCGCTTTGTTATATTTATGGACAGGAAATTTCCTTGGATGAAAGTTGAAAGTTTCAGAATTATGTCAAGTCATGATTGATGTAACTGTTGTTATAATGTGTTGTTCTTAGTGCTATTTAAAATTGGTTTAGTTGTAGCATTTTATATTTGTATGTACCGATATTGTATAATGCTACTTGTCTGTCAACCAGAAGAGTTTGCTGTTTGTGAACATTTCATCATCATCATATTTTCATTGAGTTTGATCAATAGCATATGAACTTTTGGATTATGTTTCTCCTATTCATGGCATACATTGGACATTTTGTGTAATCAAATCGTTATCATTTGGCTTTATATAATGTTAAACACATGTAATACAAAACTGGGATGATCTCACGATCTCATATTTATATTCATGTTTTGGATTTTGAATTTGTTAATGTTGATGTTTGATACATACTAATCCCTATTTAGCTGTTTTGTTTAGGACTCCAACAAATGTTACTTGTGCATCCATATAGTTTCTGTATCAATAGTTTACTTTCACTTTCTATATGATGTCTCTGTGTTGCACTTCCTATATGTTACCTCTGTGTTGCAGGTCTGGGGGTGCTGCTAGTGATCGTGGTGGGGGTGGGGTGGAAGTGCACACCTAGAGGACATGAACCCCTACATGCACTCTTCAACATCGGCGACTTCCGACGTCGGCGAGACAGACACACGCGCCGAGCGTACAGGCCGAGGGATAGTAACTGGTATGGAGGTGAGTGTACATGCTGCACAATGTGCAAACCTTCTCCAGATGATGACTATTTGATTTTTGGTCTCTTTTAATACCTCATGCCTCTTATGCCTCTCATTTCTAATGTCCTCGCAGCCTTCTGATGTCATTCCTATTCTGACCCTCTGATGTAATTCATAATGTATTCTGATGTCATTCCTGTCCTAACCCTCTGATGTCATTCATAATGTCCTCACAGCCTTTTCATCTAATGTCATTCATGTCCTCCTCACATTCTGATGTAATTCTTGTCCTGACCATCTGATGTCATTCACAATGTGCTCACATTCTTCTGATGTCATTCCTGTACTCTTCACCTGATATATAATTCCTGTCATTCTCATGTTCTGATGTCATTCCTGTCCTTCCCACCCTCTGTCATTCCTGTCCTCGCCTTCTGATGTCATTCCTGTCCTCCCGACTCTATGATGTCATTAATGTCCTCACCCTCTGGTGTCATTCCTGTCCTCCTGACTATGATATCATTAATGTCATCCTGATGCTATGATGTCAATCCTGCCTTCATAATTCATGTCCTCCTCACCCTCTGATGTCATTCCTGTCTTTCCCATGTCATTCCAGTCCTCTTCACACTCTGATGTTCTGTCCTCCTTTAAATATTTACTTCCAACTATGTCATATTTGTTTTGTTAGGAGGATGAGCAGATATGTGTATTGAGAAAATAATGAACAATTATCTTTCTCATTCCTTTTATTGTGAAACTAATATTTACTCACTTTTTTCTTTATCTATAATTACATCCAATGATGCAAAGTTACACATAGGGTGGCAATGTTTCAATGCATAAACAGCTGAATGAATACATATTTTATTTTATGTGTGCATATGTCACAGACTACGTCATATAGTTTACATGCATAGTAGACATGGTATGATTTACATGTATAATAATATATTGTTCATGCATAAGAGCCAGCTGTTTGTTTGCTGTACCGGCTGACCTACATTACTGAATAGAGTTGCCGCGTGTGACGCCCAAGTTAACTCATCATGTTATATTGATAGCAAATCATACAAATAGCTCACCTCAGAATGTTGCGGTGACATTCATTTTCGTTTCTCCACCCATCTTTGTATGATACTTTCAGTCGGCTAGTTCTAACCAGTTCACAACTGAATATCTGAATTGTAGTTCAATGGAGAAATATAGAAACTTTCTTTCTGAGTTTGAATTTCATTCCAGTATAAACCTTTTCATGTCTGTAAAGTTTAATTATTTGATGACAGTATGATGACAATTTACAGAAGTTGATGACATTTGATGACAGTTGATGATGTTAGTTGATACTACTTGATAGCAGTATGATGACAGGTTATGATGCTTGATGACAGTTGATAGCAGTATGATGACAGTTGATGACAGTTGATGACTGCATGTTGTATTGTGGGCATGATTTACAGCTGTGATGAGTTTAGTTGTAGAACAGTTGATGACAGTATAATGACATATGATGAAAGTCAATAATGGTAGAGGACAATTGATGACAGTAGATCATAGTTGATGACAGTAGATCATCATTGATGATAGGTGATGACCCGTGACAGTATTTGATGACAGTGTGTTGTAATATTTCAAGCACGCTATGTAAGTTCATTGTAGAACATGTTATGACAGTTAATCACAGTTTATGCCAGTATTTTTTTGTATTACAGACATGATCTAAGAATTTAGTTGTCGGACAGTTGATGACAGTTGGTGATGACAGTTGGTGGTGACATATGATAGTTGATAATGACATTTGATGACAGTTGATGATGACAGTTAATAATGACAGTATGATGATGACAATATTATGATAACAGTTGGTGACAGTTGATGATGCCAGTATGATGACAGTTGATGATGACAGTTGATGATGACAGTATGATGATGACAGTATGATGATGACAATATTATGATAACAGTTGGTGACAGTTGATGATGACAGTATGATGACACTATGCTGTATTCCAGGTGTGATGTACCCGGAGTTCCAGTTCCGCCGGCCACCGCCGTCGTATGCGGCGTCCATGCAGGAGTATCAGCAGCAGCTTCTCCTGGCTCAGCAGCAGTACATGCAGCAGTCAGCAGCAGCCGGAGCCGGTGACGCCGCCCACGACGCCAGTCTTCCCAACTCCCCGCCGCCGTCGTACCGGTCCCGTGCCAGCACCATACACTCAGGGATACACCTGGCCTTCCCCGTGGACCCCGACCAGCCCAACTCCCGCCCGCCCACATACAGGTCCATGGTGGGCACCGGCGGAAGGCGGGCGGCACCCGTACGACCGCCATTGCCTAGGGATATTAGCAATGACGACAGCAGGGGAGATAATGTAGCGGGTGACGATGTTTTACCGGGTGGCGACGTGTCGTTTGCCGGTCCTGATATAGGTTCGGTGAATGGAGTGACTGATGGCGGGCAGACGTTGCCAGTGCCTAGTGGTAGTGTTGTACCGAGCTCGAGTGTCGCAGTGCAAAGTGTTCCTTCATCAAACTCTATTCCGTCTAACCCCAGTAACTTGGCTAGTCCCTCAGGCTCTCACAGCCAGACACCAGCCACAAGTACTGAGCCATCTGTGATTCCCGGACACAACTCCTCTGTGAGTGCCAATACAAATGTTGGTGCTTCTTCAAATTCTGCAACTATTACAATTGGTGGCGTACTCCCACCAAGAGAAGATAACTTTGATCCAGAACTGCAGCAGACTCTTCAGACTTTTGATGACATTACCTCCCTTGCTGCAGGGTCATCCGAGTCCCAAGATCAGTGCCTATTTACAGAGGAAGCTGAAACCTATCAAACAGCCTTGTAGTTATGCATGATGTATTCCCTATTGACCGCCTGTGAATATTGCCAGGCTACATTCCATTTGTGTGTGTCATTATGGAAAATGTTTGTCTTCATCTCCAGTCTAGTATCTAGATGTAGTGTGCTTCTACAACTTCTAGATAACTTAGTCTGACTTCCCTAACACTGAATCGTCACATATGGGTGAAATATCCTGGCAGTGAATTAATTCTCTTATGCTGGAAGTAATTGCAAATCATAAGTCCTTGTGTGTTCGCAAACAGTACTTTCAATTAAGTGTTTCAAGAGATTGTTGTGAATGAAAATAGCCTGATAGTTTATTATGGCAATATCTGAACTGAGACGATTCCACAGCTATGCAGGACAACATTCCACTGAGATGCAGGACAATATACCAGAGTCAGATAGGCTGCAGGACAATGTACATCATCACATTCCATAGTGATGTAACATTAATATTTCAAACATAAGAGCAACATATTTGTAATCTTTTTACACAAGTGTTTAAAAAATTACTGTGCATCATTTAGTTTGAAGCATTGGTAGCATCATTGTTGAGTTGTTATGCTTTTTATTTCATTCAAAACTTACTTTTGTTAATTTTCCATTTTAGTCACAAATTTATATTAAAAATATACAAAAGAATGTTAGTTATTTTAATAATTTCAAACTACTTATGGTCAGGAAATATATTTTTTAATCAACATATTAATTTTTTATATGTTTTTACATTTCTTGTATTCATGTTTTCAGAGAAAGATCATCACTACCAAGCGATGTGTAATGTTTCTGTTACTTAGTCATACCATCGTTTGGTTTTATCTTGGTTTTATTGCACCGATTGATGTATGTACTTCAGTATTGAATATTTCTGGGAGAAACATGACTTGTGTAATGAAGGTCTTTGTTATGGTCAAGACAGAACAACCCTGATGCCATATACTTATCTCCTTAGTGACATATGTGTTCACCTTGCTGTAGTGTATGGAAGTTATGAATGTTTCAGTGCCACTCACTGTTCATTGATGGTTTATGAATATTTCAGTGCCACTCACTATTCATTGATGACTGAATGTTTCAGTGTTACCCTGTTCATTGATGGCTACAAATGTTTCAGTACCACTCACTCACTCACTCACTCATTGATGGCTATGAATGTTTCAGTACCACTCTGTTCATTAATGGCTATGAATGTTTCTGTACCACTCTGTTCATTAATGGCTATGAATGTTTCAGTACCACTCTGTTCATTAATGGCTATGAATGTTTCAGTGGCACTCTCTGTTCACTGGTAGCGCTGTGTTTATATCCACTGCACACTACTTGTTTTGTCCAGCACAGATTTAACACATTCCTATTTCACACATAGTGTTATGCACCACATAGCATGCATGGGCAGAACTGGGAATATTTCATGACATAAAGTTGCACAGAAGGTCACCAAAATCCCTCTGAACGTATTTCATCAAAAGCCATCAAGGAAATTACACTACATCTGGACATGTCTGATCAAATAGTAGATTTCTATGTAATTGTTTCTTAAAAGATATAATAGAATTATATAGGATCAGCTAGGTTTATTTCTTTATTAATCTCTTGACAATTTGTGTGTGATCTGAATCACAAAATTATAATTTTATATTTGTAATCTAGTCATATTATTTTTACAAGAAGACATGTACTTTTTTTAGGATGGGAAATCTATGTATTCAGTGCTGATCCTTGTAAGATTTAACGCCTGATAGATTTTATTTCTATTTGTCATTTTTACTGCACCCCATCATATATTCTCTGTCATTGCAGTTAAAGGTGCATAACATCTAAGTTGGCGGTTTAACATAGTTAATATATACTGTAGTAGTTGCTTTCTTGGCTGTCTTCCAATCTGGTAGCATGGAAAGCATTCAGGCTGTTGTTAACAACAAGTAGGTCATTTTAGTCACTACTAGATTTAGGGTCCTTCAGAAATCTTACTTGAAAGTTTTCCAATGTCGTGCAGTTTCAAATTTGAGATTGATATCAGCAAGTTATCTAAAAGTGACAGATTTTAAAAACTAAATATTAAAATATGGTATGGAGTGTTAGATCAATTTAAGGGTCTGGTAAGTTTCAACTGTCCCCTTTTTGTTGACATGTATATTTTATGGAGTTAATCTGTACATGCTACTTATTTCGTCAATCAGTAATAATAGACCGCATATATTTCCTATTTTAAACTTCTATATTTAATTATTCAGTATTCAAATCTCACATTAATAACTTTTGTTGTATGGCATTCTCTGTATCAAAGTACAGCCTTGATCTGCCATGTCTTGACATGTCAGTATACCTACCTACCTACCTAAGTCTGGAAACTTTAGACGTGCATAAAACTTGATAATTGGTCCTGTCCGGTGACATATTTTATGACACTAAATATACCTGTCTTCTCTGTCCTACCACTCCACTTCACAGCAGTGTAAACACAAATATCATACCTTCTAGTGTCATACCTTATCATACCTTCTAGTGTCCTTGGTTCTTCACCACTTCGTGGTAACAGTATGGACATGTATGGTAACAGTATGGACATGTATGATAACAGTATGGACATGTATGATAACAGTATGGACATTTCCTTTCAGAACTGAATATATCTGTCACAGTATTTCAATTAATACCAGATTTATACCACAATTAAATCGAATTTGCTGAATAAACATGATTTCTAGAATGACTGCAATGATAAATTCAGGCTATCATATTGAGTTATCGAGGAGATTCTGACTTTGTCAATCTGCAAATATTTACAAAATAACTTTATTCCTGTCTCCTAACAGTCCTTCCAGCGGTCTACTAAGGTTCACCTGTAAGTTCACTTACAAACAAGAATCAGACTGAAACCTAACACCTGAAGCTAGACAGGAGTGACAACTACCACGTCACAAATGAATAGAATGAGAGCTGCACACGATGATGTTACTGTATCTAATATCCTTACCCGGTAGTTATAGCAGAATGCTTTATCAGTGGCAGATCTCAGGTCCCCCAACCAATGACTATCGGATTAGAAGTAGCGACATACGAAGCAAACACCTTACCGGAAACAATGCACAATTATTACACTTTAAAAATTAATGCTATTTGAAAAGTCTTATTGTATTTGACTATTTTACTGTAATACATGTACTACTAATATTAATATTACAATTTCTCAACATGTCCAATACATTGGCTAGCAGAGGTTGCACATGAACATCACACGGATTCACACACTGTTAATATACATGTTGGCATACAGCACTAAGTTCATAATGCTCTAGGCTGTAGGTCAGATCTATGTTAATGACATTGGAATTATGTATTATTTCTGGTTGTGAAAGTCTTGTTCAGTCGAAGGTTGTGAAAATGTTTTTCTATTAAGCCATATTTTTTTAAGCCTGTAAATACGATTTCCTGAATATTTTTTACTACTGTAAATACCATGGTATTTATGTAAATGTTTGAAACTTAGACTAGAAGGGAGATGACAACTGTTCAGTTGATCAGTGCTTGCGATCATTCAGATCTGATGTTACCTTAAATATGCAATATATTTTAATGAAAAATATCAAAGTTTTAGCATTGTAAAATATATTAACTGAATGCATTGTCTTGAGATGACTTTTATCAAGTAGATTCAATGAAGTAAACCACTGTACATTTTAGGTGATAAATGTAATTTATTTTAAGGAATCTACTTTGAGATTGTTGTTACATTATCCCATAAACATAACCATGATAACACTGAAGTCATTAAGACATCTGATCAGATGAATGCAATATTTTAATGCAAGTCAATAAATAATATAACACAAGTCAGTGTTGGTTGTTCTGTTAATGGTAATTTTAGTCACACGTGGTACACATATCTATGATATAGAAGCATGCAGATTGTGTACAAGATATCACACCACCTGCCAGGGGAGTCATATGAGAAACACGAGATTTTAGAGAAAGTTTCAAGTGAGTATACAATTTCCTAAAACAATCCTGAAAAGATTATGTACCTCTTAGATTACAGATATATAATACTATATATCCTTGGGTGATGGCAATTGTCTTTAATGTCTTACTTATATTATGTTCTGGTGAGGTTTATTCAGTCATAAACAGCAGAAATACACAGCATGTGCGGAGTTAAAATGCCAGACATTGATGAAACTGCCCACCACATAGTGGGAGACCATGGAGACCGGGGCGACCTAAGACCACGGGACAGCCATGGATGACCTCTGACCCTGGCCACCAAGCTTGTGGTCAGTTCAGTTACAGGTCGGGGATTATATGCTATAACATCATGCCTGACTAAGTTAGTGGCCAGTATGTGTCCACACCGATTTGTGTCCACACCGACACTGAACTGAGCGAGTTAAACGTGACTCCATGCCTGGGATATCCTGTCTGAAGGTGCTGATTGGTCGCCACACACCACACAAACAATGAATTACATACATTTGGAATGCCAAGCTTTGTTATACATCTGTTTTTGACATGTTTTTAGTTGGAACATGTTGACATGAGAATGTAGTGACAATCTGATATATATGTCCAGCTATTTTGAAAACAACAGTTGCTGTTTATGTCAGTCTGAAGTCTGTCAAGCTGTTAACAAAGTGTAGATACATTTCAGTGTTCATGTTGAAAACATTTATTTGGAAACTTTAGTCCAAACTGCAAGACCTTGGTTCTAGCAATGATAGAAAGACTATCCAGAACACAAATCAGGTTTCATTATGTCGGACATGTTTTTAGCATTTTTACCCAGCAGACCAAGAAGAATATGACAAGGTCACTATTGCTTTATAAATTACAACAAAATGAATTTGAATGTATTTATTTTTCAAAAATATTTTGATTTATGGCATATTATGTTTTGACATGAAAATGATCAACAATCAACAATTTGATATTCATGCTCGAGCCTATTTACTATTAGACAAAATACTCTTTGAAAACTAAACTCCTATTGTCGTTGACCATCGACTATTACATTATTATTGAGACAGACCAGTTCATAGCAGTTGGAACATAAAGCTGTAATGATAGTTTGCAGTTCATAAGATTTAAAAGCATAATATCACAGATGATTGACCTATAAAATGGACAAACAAATTTTGATCTAAGACTAATTACGCATAATTTATTCACCCAACTGTAGTTATTTACTGATGAACCTATCCCCCAGCGCTCGATAGTTATATTTTATAATATTTTATATTAAAAAAAGAAGGAATGTACGAGCAAACATTAGAGTTATGTCCCCTTGTATGATATAGTAAGAAGTTGTTGTCTATCGGGGGAGTGGGGGGTTCAGTGGAGTTTTGTGAACCGCACAGCGGTGGAAAGCTTTTTGGAAGTACAAACATGATTATGTATGACAAGTGAATGTACTTTGCAGTTATAGCTAAGAATTAGTCCAAAACAACAATAAATATCTGTGATATTATGCCTTTTAAAATACCATGAACATATTGATAATGAATAATAATAAATAGTATTTAAATGCATCCAAATATTAAAATATAGGACAAAGTTGAGGTAGACCAAATGAGGAAGTCGGTGCCAATTTTTCAGATCCATTAACTAGTTACCAGTAGCTGCTTTGGTTTTCATCTTGACATAAATATTTCTATAATGATATAATGTAAAATTAACACATACATTATGATGGAATGATGGAAGACATACCAGTATATTTATAAGAAAATCATCAACATAATCTATGTACAATGAATATATACATGCACTATCGTATATTTATCACAGAATACATGTATATACATTATGTCAGCAACAAACATAACTTAACTTGATTTCATAAAGAGGACATTTACAGATTGGATATTTATTCTGTATGCTAAATTGAAACAACTATGAATATCCACCACAATATAATCTTCTAAATTGATGAAGTACTATTTGCCTAACAAATATGATAAAGACATATCATTGTATTATATTCCTAGAAGTATGAAGTCAATTTTGGAGATTTTCTGTTTCAGATTACATTTCATTGCCTCAGCGTGTGGTTTCAAGGTACATTGTACATGTATGTCATATTTAAACAATATGTACCACCCGCTACGTACCACTTCTGACAATGAATTGACATCGTAGATCATATGCATTGTGACGTCACAGATATTATGTCAGGAATATGCCAATCTCAGAATTGAATCTGATTTTACCTTTGACCAAAAGCATGTTGATGCTAGGCCTACTTAGTACTATTTAGTACTATATATGTTATTACATAATGTTCTATTTAATATCAACTTTATGTCCCTCATGAAATAATTTTATTTGCACTCACTGAAACTTGTGTATAGAATTATTACACTCGGGACCTGAAGTTGATAGTAAATAGAACATTGTGTAATATCCTCTATATCACTGTGTGTATCTAACTGACAAGCTTTAGATAGCTTTGCGCAGAGTGTCCCACGCCCTTACAAGGCAGGACATTAGTCCGAGATATCAGTGCCAAGCTCCATCCATCATTCATAATGAACATTTTAACACATCAATCAATCAAGAGAATCTTTCAGTATTGAAAGTAAAGTGAAAAAAGTGCCATATCATGTAGAGGAAGACAGGATATAATGTCATTATTTCTTTATCACTTCCTTATTGCTTGTACTGAGTCCAATAGCGACAGAAAGTCTCATCGGGGTCATTTCTGGTGACAGGTATCCGGTGACACCTAATTAGAGATATATGGTTTAAACATATTTTATTTAAAAAATAAAAAAAGTGGATTGGCAAACAAGCAAATCAGAGATATATCATTAGATACATTGCCAATCAAAGTTATGCTTAAATAGTATCGATACGGCATGGTTTGAACATGGAACAATAGGCTTTGATAAATACATTGCACTGAACATAAACCACGAAAATATCAGTACAAAATACATCTGGTGTAAACTTATGGTCCCTATTGCAGAAGTATGAGAAGATAGAAATATAATCTTGCATTTTTAGTTCTTCTATGTCACTTCATATGTCATTTATTATTTCTCATTCTATAATAACAAGGACAGTCTGTACACTGTATATAACATGATCAGATAAAGGATAGAACATGATTTCCCTAGTGAAACAGGACGACTGCTGATCCTGGGATTTGAACCTGAGTTTCTGGATTGTCAGTCCAACACTCTACCGACCAAGCCAGTAGGAGCATCTTATATCATACCCAGCTACATTAGCAAGGTTATAGTACATTTCAATTTCCCATAAATTCTGTTAGAACAATACCCTTCTGTCCTACTGACAGCTCTCTTATTTACTAGGCACATCCACTTGTCACTAGCAAGAATTAGGTTAACAGTGATAAGGCATTATTGTGCTAATATTGGGAATGGACATAATCAACAAGAAATAGTTGTAATTCAGGTAACATACATGGAATGTTATCGATAACAAACAATCGGTATTCTCACTTATTCAACATTTGATTGATCTGCTGACTATTGTACATAATGGCTGGAGGATCGATGACATTATCGATGACATGACAGATGAGTAAAATGTGATTCTAAAAACGATGAAATAAAATATATTGGTAGAAAAAATATGTTGAACATTTAAATATTCACTACTTGTACTGATGTATATTAAACAAATGATTGTATATAAAATAGTTCATAGATAATAAATGCAACTGTTTGAGACATATGCCTACTAGATGGAGGGTATGAGAAGTCAGTGAGGTAGATTTTATGTGCTCTTCTTCCAATTCATGAGGTTAACCTTGTCTCCTTTGATTTCTGTCAAACTATAGTTGGGTTTACAATGAATTACACAAACACAATTCTGGTAAAGATGACAAATCTTAGCAGATGATGGTATTACAGCTTGTGGATTTCCGATACATTGATTAAGTGGAAAACCCCACAGATTCAACCTGACCCAGAGATTACGAAACTTTTTTGAGTACGATTTCATACTCAAGCTCAGATTTTATATGAGGATTTGTGAACATAATTTTGAGTTGAGCATGAAATCATACTAAAAAAGTTTCACAATCTCTGGGCCTGGTAGTAACTATCATATATCGGTATTGAGAAGATATATTGCACATTTAATTTTGATTTTATGACTGAAATATTAATTCCTTTTGTCTATTATACATACATGTACATGAATAAAATTCCCTGTGAAATCATGTGATGTCAGTGCTAAGTATTAATGCTCATTATTTATATGATACAATATTGTATGCAAATAGGATAATGGTGATGCTAAAACCTGTATGAAAAAAACCCAGGCATTTCCTTAAATAATGACCATATGACCTTAAATAATGACCATATGACCTTAAATATTATTACAATTGTGTGACTAAATTATATTACAAAATGTGGATTCTAATGACAGTACAGTGACAATTATTACAAATATTTATGTTACTCATTGTTTCCAAAGGTAAGTGATTAGTTGGTCAACATCATGATTTTATACCATAATGTTCAGGAAAATGTAAAATGTAAATTATATCTTTATTTTTTACTTAACAAATGTCACAAGAAATCAGTGTAACAAACACATTTAGACTGGTTGAGTCTCATTATAGATATAGGTAGACAGATACTGTCTATTGCCAGGTTCTGAAGAATGTGCATCTAAACTCCCCCAAAACATCTCATAAATCATAATCATTAGCACTTTCACAATGCACCAAATTGTTCCATTAGCAGATCCTATAGAACGATGGGAATAGCCTGAAAGAAAACACAAACATATTATTGGCAGTGACACAGAAACCATAACATGTTATTCATAGTAGGAGTGAGTGAATCTTTCACCAGTACGTGATGATTATTCATACGGTAGTAGGAAAGTATTCTAAACTTAATATGGAATACATACATAGAGATGTAAAATTTACAACCAGAAATTAAAATTTAATTGACTTCTTATAATGCTTTAACTCTCTTCATGATGGAGGCAACCAGAGATGCCCTAAAGAACAGTGCATGTGCCTAATCCCACAGAGAGAGGGTTAAACATACCTTCAAAGCCAGGATTTCTCTAGGGATATGATGAACTGCATTGAGGTAAGATATTTTGAGAAAACCTTTTTTCGAGGAGAAACCAATGACCTTGACCTCTTGACCTTTCAGTATGTACTGACCTCCTGGAGCATCAGCTGCAGATAATCAAATACAATGCCAACTAAAACACAATTATTTGAAACACTGGCCTAGGACACACCAGAAATCATGCAATGTTTATATCATTGTAAAATATTATCAGGGATAAATGCCAGGATGTCAGGTAAAAATGAATCCATGAATATCGCCTGGATTAACTACACTGTATGATCGGTCCTGCTGGAGGCAATCAAAGATGTCAACAGAGTGAGAAGGTTAAATGGATATGTGGTACCTGGGTACTTCTGTTTGAGGATACCACTGTGGGGGAACTCCAGCTTCATACCTCGGTGTACCACATAGTTCCGTCTAGGTGGCAGTGCGGGCTTGTTGTCCTGGCAACACAGAGAGGGGGACATGAAGCTATGTTAGTATGTCAATATTATTGTTTTACATCAGAGGGGATCTTTCCCCCATTCGAATAGGTTAATATAACCCCCGTTACTATTCAACATTTGTTACTATGGCACAATATTTAAGCACTATCAGGCCTATTTCCTCACCTCG
>JAUTBV010127703.1:0-12442 GCA_032361325.1 Lepetodrilus fucensis | reverse complement strand
GTGTGTGTGTGTGTGTGTGTGTGTGTGTGTGTGCTGTGTGTGTGTGTGTGTGTGTGTGTGTGTGTGTGTGTGTGTGTCCTGTATGTGTGTGCGTGCGCGAGGGTGTGCGTGCATACGCGAGCGTGTGTTTGTGTACTAGTATACTACTCACCGCATAGGTCTACTCACAAGATAGTATAGAGTCTTATTGTTAGCCTATTTGCGTATTTTACGTATTTTCTCAGGATATAGAAAGTAAACACTTTTAATAAAATACTAATGTCTCCAACAGCACCTTCCTGAACAACAACAGCTTCGCCAACCCCGCCCAGGGCCCAATCACTGAGGACACCATAGTGACCGTCAATGGAAGAACCGGAAGAAAGGTGTCCTCCATGGGCGCCAACATGTTAGTACATAGTGCATTGACTTAATGAAATACCTAATGTATAGTGCCTCGACTTAATGAAATACCTAATGTATAGTGCCTCGACTTAATGAAACACTTAATGCATAGTGGCTATGAACTATTGAAATACTTAACATATTTGTATGAAATTCGTGTCCATTGTGCCATGTATTAAACTGTTGGGTTTTTAATAAATAGAAAATAAATAAAATAATGTAAAATAATAATGTAATTATATGTTCTTATACAAGTCACGATAAGGAAAGACTTTTTCATTATTGAAAAAAAGGGTGTTCTTGTTATATTATTTAGATACAGATTTTTAACTTGACGTACATATAATACATGTATGTTGATTTTCTTTCCCCCTTAACAATTATACGATCATATCTATTTTTTGACAGGTTTTACATGCCGCACGGATTGTCACTTGATAGTCAAGGCAACATATGGGTGACAGATGTCGCTCTACACCAGGTAGGATGTGCGACAGTGCACTACGTTGTAGCTATGATGACCGCTGACACTCGCAATTACTTTTGTTTCCACATTGTATCCACATGCTAATATAAGCCTACGTTTATGCTATTGTATTTACTTTACATCGTACATAAGCAAAAGTAATAAGCCGTGATATACAGTGATATACTAGTAAGTGAGATAATCTTGAAAGCGGTTTTAAACCCCAATTCTAATAACAACAACAAAACGCAGCCAAAAAACCCAAAAAGAAACCGCATTTATAAGCACTCTATCGGTAGGACTTAGCATCAAGGCATATTGAATGAATAATTAATTGAAGTACCATAAAATGAATGTACCATTACTTAGTACAATGTATATGCAAGGTCTCGTACTGTCGCAATTAGTAAATCTGTATAATACATATATGTACCTGTGTTCCATTACTCGTATATCTGCCTCAGGCCCCAGCACCTGATGCCATGCTTGTAAATATTAATTTGTAAATGTAAAGGCACCATCATCTCAGAATTCAATTAAGCATTAAGCACTATATAGATTGATTATCGCTTTAAAGCACTTTACCCCATGCAGTATTCATACACTAGTACTGTGTCCGATGTATACGAGGTGTCCCAACAGTATAATAATTCAGAGATGTTCTCATTTACTACATTAGTGCTGATTGAGAATGATGAGCTATTGACAATGTGGAGCGTAATTATATATAAATGTATAGTCAGAGATAGCATTTGCTTATTACCATGTTTGAGACAAAACAACGTTTATACCAGCATGTTATCAATAGATGAAATCAACTAGAATGTATAATTATATAGGCCCTATGCATTGACACCTCTATTTGTTATAATATTAATATATACAGTCATCAAAATATGTCTCATCCAAGCCTTAGTGTGGTTGATAAAAGTTGCTGTTTTATCAATAAGTAGTAAATATTTGTTCAGGCATTAAGGAAACAAATGTCTATTGATGGTAAAATAGTGGTAGGTATAATAAGTATCAGATTTGGTAGGGATGGGCAGCATATACCGGTAGTAGAACGTGGTATTCATCACTATATTAATAGATCGAATACTATATATATATATATATATATATATATATATATATATAAAACAAGTTTTGAGTATATTTAGTATGTTTATCTATACAGAGCTATGGTCTGAAAGGGGATTCAAGTTATCGTTTCTCGAAGCTCTCGTATCTACTACAAGAACATAATAAGGACTCTCGTAGCGATCTCTAATACATAGGCCTACATGGGTATCGTGCACTTACGAGAGCGCTATGTGGTCTCATAGTAATTATGAGAACTTTGAGAAACGATACCCAGAACAATACATATAAGCTATCCGGGTATCATTTCACAAAATTCTCGTATCCGCCAAGAGACCATAACGCTCATTGCGGTGTCTTGGCTAAAGAGAGCGTTATATAATATATTCTCTTAGTGGATAAGAGAGCTTGCCCTGATGTGTTAACAGCACGAATGAATGCTGTGTGTTTCAGGTGATGCGGATTCCACAAGGAGCAGAAGTACCTGACCTGACTCTGGGGGAGAAGCTGAAGCCCGGAAATGACGACACACACTTCTGTAAGCCCACCGACGTGGCCGTCACCAGCAGCGGAGACTTCTTCGTGGCCGACGGGTACGACTTCTTTGTATTGTGGTAAAACTTCTTCAGGACTAGTGTTACAATGTTACTATAGTCTACCGGTATGTTCTTGTGCCACCGTGAGTGTCACAAGAGATACATAAAGATGTGGACACATAAAGCTGATCTGACTTGACCTCTTCGGGACTAGCGTTGTAAACATTTAGATAGAAAACAATTTTTAACTACAACCGTAGCCAAATAAAAATATTGCTGAGAAAACAGTTTAATGCTAACCTATATCCTCTAGAATACCACGAAAATAACATCCCATGAACATGGATAGGTATACGATCAGACTCCTCACAGTTAAAATTAGCTGACCTGGGAACGAGGCTGGTATACGATATTGTAATTACTAATGTACGATTGTATAAATAAACTATGATTGTATAAATTATATGCATGTATAAATACGGTTGATAGTAAAAGTCAATGTATTTAGTACCGTGATGCTATATTTAATATTTATGTTCAGGTAAAAGTCAATGTATTTAGTAGCGTGATCCTATATTAAATATGTATGTTCAGGTATTTAGTCAATGTATTTAGTACTGTGATGCTATATTAAATATGTATGTTCAGGTACTGCAACAGCCGCATTATCAAGTTTTCAAAGGACAACAAAGTATTGAAAATATGGGGACAGAAAGGTAAGGTACATTATAACTTCATGTTACATTTGCAAGTATTTGCACTTTGGTCACAGTCTACTTCTTTTGATTTTATCAGCTTCATAAATGCACCTGCCAAAAAGGTGATATTATTGGATATATATGTAAGCTATATAAATAATAATTCGAATTTAATGCAATAATTGACATGCAAATAGTAAGTATGCAATCCTTATGTAACATTGAGGATGATTGGGTATTCTTGCACATAATGCCTCCACTCCACACAGACCACGAATCCCACGAATCGTTACGAATCCTAAACTTCATCAATTCGTAGCGATTCGTGGGATTCATGGTCTGTGTGGAATAATCCTAAACACCACCTGTTAATGGTCTTTCTTGTAGTCACGGGTGAGCTTACGGACGATTCCCTGAACGTCCCCCACAGTCTGGCTCTGGTGGAAGAGGAGGACATGATCTGTGTGGCGGACAGAGAGGATGCCAGGTGAGCTACACGATGTTGGAGTTTCTACAACGTGGACAGAACAACTGCAAAATCAAGGCCGTATATATACAGAACGATCCCTGCTAGCCTAAGAGAGTCCTACTTCAATATAACATGTGCAGCCAATAGTTAAGAAGGATATGTCTCAGTATCTCAGTTGCACAGTGTCATCTTGTTTTCTAGGTCCATAGTAAAAATAATAATGTATTTAATATCAATGGAGTAAAATTAACACGCAATTAATATTACAAGACAGTTACCAGGACGTACACAGGCATACACATTACCAACACCTGCCTGACATAAATGTTCAGCTGTGTCCTATCATCAGGTCATGTTGTTATGTTCGTCTATACGTGTACAGGGTGCAGTGCTACAACGCGGGTATCAAGGATGCCAAGAAGACTGGAGACTTCATGACGACATTGGTGCCTGTGAATTCCATTGGAACAGTGTACGCCATCTCGTACGATGCCAAAAGTAGGTGTATTACTTTAGATCAATGGGTCCTGGCCAATAAAGGAAATGCCAATAATCTCGCAAATCTCTAACAGTTCAGAAATAAATCATAGCAACTTGTCATAAATATTGCGCAAAATATAAATTATTGAAAGTACATAACACTAGACAAAACGTACAAGAATTTATAAATCAAGAACTGATGGCTTTCACTGGGGAATTATTTTGTCTTAAATGAAGCCATGGTTCTGTATAGGAGATATTGCTCCAAGCATGATTTTTATCTGTGATTATCGATTGCTTCTTTACTTGTTAACCTACTGTGGGCAGGTCATGTACCATCTGTACAGTATAGAGGAAGGTATCTAGTACTAGTCTATAGGCCTACTGTAGATTGGCATGAAATGCATTAACACCTCCATTTGGTAGATTATCTCGGTAAATACTTTATAAAATGACAAACAAAACTAAGAAATTACATTTTTTTTATTTTTTTTTCATTCCATAAAGTATTTACCGAGAAAATCTACCAAATAGATGTCAATGCATGTCATGCCAAAAGATAAATTGAAGAAACCTTTTTGCGTTTCGGATATAATAATTGTTTTAATCTACATCAATCACTGCTGTGTTGACAGACAAGCTGATGTATGCGGTGGTCAACCCTCAGACTAATGATGCCGGGGCCCAGGGATTCACGATACCTCTGGACGGAAGTGAATCAGAGAAGTGGTGGATCGACCATTCCGTGAGTATAGCGTGTTTACCGTAGACGTCTTTAACCTTCTCCCTGCTGGATGAAGGTCTGTGTACACTGGACACATTTTCCCAACATTTTCTCAACATTTTCCCAACATTTTTACAACATCTGATTTTAGACACTGTGTACACTACAGCAACATTTCCCCAACATTTTCCTGAAATTTTTCCAACATGTTGTAAAACTAATTTACCCTGTGTACACTAGCAACATTTTTTCCAACATTTTTCCAACATGGTCTTGTAACAACAAATGTTGGAAAAATGTTGGGAAAATGTGTCCAGTGTACACAGGGCTTTTAGGCACAAGCATAGCCATTGTCAAAAGCGTTTAGTAGCAATCTTTTCGATGTTTATACTGGCAGTCTGTCATACTCACTATCAGTTGTATATATACGAGTAGACAACTTCCAATTTCCAGAACGTACGAGTTCAACACGGATCTAATACAAATATAATGCTATCAAACAATAGCTTCATCGTTGAACAAGACATTCAATATGAATATGATATCGCTACAAGAAGGCAGTATAAGAAGTGCCTTTAGGTAAGCCTAATACTAATAGGCTATATCTCATAAATGTGCCACACCATAGTGGCATACATACAAGTTTTTACTTTAACATGTCATTTCAGGGGATGAGCCTCCCTCATGACGTCTCCGTGTCAGACGACGGCAGCGACATCTACGTGGGCGAGATCTTATCTGGTGCGGCCATCAAGCTGGAGAAAGTACGACCCCGCAAGGCAGCCACGCGGATGCTGATGGAATAGAGAGGGGTCACCCCCAGAGGGAGGGTGGGGACGCGCTGGATGAGGTGGTGGTCGAGGGGCGATGTTGTCAACATGCTTTAGAAGTTCTTTCACATTATACGATACTTGGGACAATACTTTCAAAGACAACTCTGCTGTTTCACAAGGTCGTATCCTGGTTGTGCGGATGTAAATCGGGGCGTACCTTTGTTTTGTAACGTACGCCCCGATTTACGTCCGCATCAACAGTATGACCATTGTTTGAAGGGCATATAATAGAATGGCTTTGGATTTAAATTCTAGTAATGTTATTTGAGCCAAGTTCAACAATACCCTCTATTATGGTGTGATAAACAGCTGGTAAACGTTGACAACTTCAAACGTTCGTTCCAAAGGAAGATATTTATTCAAGATTATTTTTGTTGCATCCTTCATATTTAATAACACTGTGATCGTAGAGTAGATACTAGTAGCCTACACTGCACTATTGTGAAGTGGAAGTGGTACGTTGTGCATATTGTATAGGTACCGTCACGTATTTGGTTTGTGTCTAATCGTTTTTCTCAGGATGAAACTTCCGCTGAAGCACTGCGCAAATTCCCAAGTTTATAAATTATAGGTCCAACGATTGTTTCGAATAGTTTACTCAAGACAAGTTCCACCAATCATGGCTACATAGTCCAGTTACCTGGCGTACCGGAAATCAACATGTTCCTATTATATGGCACTGCTTCCACTGAAGTTTTGGAAGAACTCCCCCAAGTCAAGGTTTAACTACCTGTACACATGCTGATTAATGATGCTACATCAATTGTATCGTATATTTATTATTATAAACACAGCACTTAGTTCTAGACGGCACTTGCAATGCATATTGTGCATATACCCGATGTAAATAGTGTATCTGTATTGTCAAAACATCGTCTTGCACACCTAATCCACAGAGTGAAACCAGCTACTGGACTCCCTTTCGTTGCAAGCTATTTATCAATGTCAGACTTGCTGATGGCCGCCAAGAGAGGTGTATTAGTATATTGGTGAACGAAGACCTATGGTATATGTTCATGAAGTTCATGGTCCATTCAATGGCAATGGGACAGACATCCTTTAAAAGTATTTTTTGGACAAAGATTTGATGATCAAATGTTCCACTTGGGCTTAGCGGATGGCTAGTCATCTTCTGAAACATGTCCCCTTAAAAAACCCACAACTTTAGCACTAGAGGCGAGTGAGAGGATAGATAAGAGATCACTGCAGGGTGCCCAGGTCAATATGCTGGTATGTATGCACATGCACCACCACGAGCAACTTAGTACTTCATATTTCCATTCTAACAAAAAAAAAAGTGTCCTCTTCTATTCTAATGAATTCTTCTGGCGATGTGTTAGGTTTGCTCATCGAATGTTTAATGTCTGCGATATTTCAATATTTTTAGTTCAGAGTATTTTCTCTGAAACTTGTTTTAGTTCATTATGAAAATAACTTGTACTTAATTGAAGTTGTGTTCCCTAAAATCTGTTGCCCAAGTATAATGTCTATTGTAGATACGTGTATACAGTGTGGTATAAAGTAGTGGTACAATTATATTGATTTGTATTGCATAAACAGAAAATGTAAGCTTCAAATATATGCATGTTAACTACAGCTTGTACAAAACTGCATTAAAAGTTTCTCTCTCAGGGAAGATACTGTAAAATTAAATTAAAACTTAAAACACAACTGTTCAAATGCTGAATGTTCAAATCTTGCTTTCACTGCCAAGTAATCAATCAATGAAATATGTATTACAACCCACTGAGTATGTAATAATTAGATTATCTGCTTCATTTCTAATGTACATTTCTAATATTCCTTATATAGTAAATACAAATTAATATATACATATATTTTTGTTGTGTATGTACAATCCGCGAAATAAAAGTTACAAAAAAAGCCAACTTCATTTGTATAGAAAGGTCTCCATTCGATACATATATTGCTTCCAAATCTGCGAGACCATCCTTGGCTGCTGGACAGAATCCTTCGAATCTGTGCTCGAATCCTTCAGCAAGAGTAATTTTATACAATTTCCAGTTGTATTTCCTCAATTTAATTTAATTGGACGTTTCATCCCTGGACAGTTCTGGAACCCGCTCCACAGATCAACTCTCATAGTGCTACGCGACTCAACAAGAGTTAACATATAGTAGCCAGGGGCCGTATTCATGAAAGGGTTTAAATCACATGTTTTGGCTATATATTTGGTCTTCAAAAACCGACTTGAACCCTTTCGTGAATAGGACTTGTAGCACTACGATTGTGCTATTAACGGGACCTAGGGTGTTTCTCGAAGCTCTCACATCCACTACGAGACCACAAGAACTCTCATAGTGATCTCCAATACATAGCGATCAGACGCTTAATGAACTCAGTGATAGGAGAGCTTTGAGAAGCAATACCCTGGTAAGTATTGTCATTGTAAATCTGGTATTCCTAAATCATTTCGCCACACATGCTCTCACAAACACTTGTAGAAAACTATTTCTAGAAGAAAAATGTCTTCCTATTATTAAAAAAACCCACCCCAACATTTCCACTTCAACACATACAAAAATTCCATACAGAAATAAATGTTTTATACACAAATACATATATACATGGCAATCCAGCACTGCATAGTTAGCATACTTTGCAGCACGAACAATTTGGCTTATGATTTTGGCTGCAAGTATGGATCGGAGACCATGAACTTAAAGGAAGGTTACGGTCGACCTCGAAATCCACGTTGCAGTTGACATCGGTCTTGGCAGTCTCGGGGTCCTCCATCATCAATGTCAGTATCTTCCTTCTCTTACTTCTTGTCCCCGTTGGAGCTCTGAAGAAGAAAACAGACATTTCAGTTTATTGAAGGATTGATTGCAATAATTTTATGTGTGCAAAATATGAATCCGCGAAATGGTTCATACAAAGGTTTGCACATCAGATTTTCTGTTTATACCTCGAACATAAACCCATTGCATTCAATCCTAATAAATTATTCAACAAATTGCTGAGATTTAAATTGATTCAGTGGTCTAAAAAGGTGCATCATAGCAATGAATGTTTTAGGGCCGAGCGTTAATATTTGCAAAAACAGTTGGTGATGTGTTGCGATCAGACACCTGTCGATCAAGAGGGAGTAAAAATAAATGTATGTGCTAATTTTAAGTACAAATACACTACTTTTCAAACCACGAGTCAGAGATCCCTGGAACAGACTATAATTATGTACCGATACCTCAGGGCGTTTTCGATCATCACTGATTTTGTTGTCGGGGTACTTGGGGCACGAGGATTTCTAAATAGAACAATGCAGATCGTTATCGGAGTGTGTGGTGACGTCATGAATTTATCCACTCCTCGTGCTCTCGGTTTTCAAGATGGCATCACGCGAGGAATATCTTTGTTTTGTAATCTGTCAGTAAGCGTGTATTCGTTAAGATGGAATGTCACAGCATTAGTAAGTGCATAATTTTGTAACAAATAACTTTGAGCACATAATCAAGACATTTGCCATGCATGACAGTGTATTTTGTGTGATATAATGAATTTGAACATAGATGCTATAGTAAACATAACAGTGAACTGACATGTTTGGTGTGTGGTTGTCCGACAACGGATTTTCGCGTTCTATTTGTTATCGCGGGGACTACTTACTACGCATGCGCATACATTTTGCCCCGACAACAAGGATATTATAATCGAAAACGCCATCAATGAACATAAAACAAATGGCAGTCAGTCATTAGAAACTTAACACTCACATTGGTGGGAAAAGATAGTGTTTATTTTTTTTGTAATTGTAATTGGGGTTTAGAGCCACTTTCAAGATTCCTTCATGGCTTGTCAGTTTTGGGCAAAAGGAAACTTACAACAGAAGCACTGTATACCCATTTTATTACCTTTTTACCACCAATTTGGGCACTCTTTGCTGTCGGCTTTTTTTCTCCATTTGCCAGTTGATTAATTTTCTGATCCGATCTCTTATCGCCATTTTCAAGGGCTCCAGGTTTAGAATCAGGGGTCTTCTTGGGTCCGGTTGCCGGAGCAGCAGACTTGGGCTTTGGAGGTGTGACATTTTCTTTCCCGGCGTCCTTGGGGGTGCTGCACTTGAGCGCCGTGGACTTGGACCCGGGTTTAGGGGGAGACAGGACAGAAAGCTGTGTAGGCTTAGACGCGGGGGCCTTAATCTGCAACACAATGACAACACAGGACATTTACAACTTATTTTGTTTAAATATATTCATTTGTAGAGCATGCCAATCACTCTGTTAAATTGCTGGTTATGTTTTGGCTAGAGTGTTGAAGGGAGAGAACACTTCTTGCTATTAGAAAGGCTTGACAATCAGCTGGTACCGACAAAGTATAAATGAAAACTGCAATAAGATAGCACATCCTATCAACCGTATCGGGGAGGCAATTTCTTTTGGATATCAGTAACCATGGTAAACACGCCAGACGCCATCTTGAATTCCTAAGCGATGTAGCTCCAGAGCACTCGCGCTCTCAGTCCACGACTTGCATGATAACTCACCGAACTTGCCCTCCTGAACAGGCCTCTGGTCTGCATTTATTGAAAGGGTCACACTGTACGATGCTTTTGGTAAAGCAGGAAATTATGTAACCCTAAATTTATGCCCGACTACCAGCCTTCATGAAACACGGCCTACATCCCTAATGGTTCAATGGTGGACGTCCTATCAATCTGCTACCACACACTGAACTCTGAACTGAATGCTACTATACCTGATCTTTGCCTTGGGCGTGTTGAGGGGGATCGATTGTTTTGGTGTTTTCCGACTGGAACAATTAAATATGCATGTACCAGAACATAATTGTAGGCATCAAATTTAGTCAAATAAAATGTCTATATTTGAAAACTATCTCGCAGCAAGTTCCACAATAGCTATAGCCCGTAAATTAGTGTACCAGATATGTAAATTAGTGAGTGAGTGAATATGGAGTTTAACGTCGCTGCGGGAATCTTTCACCCATTTGCGACTATGTAAATTAGTGTACCAGATATGTAAATTAGTGTACCAGATATCAACATGTTCCTATGAAGGAAATGGGCCTACATTATATGGTCTCAATTGAATGTTACTATACCTGATCTTTGCTTTGGGCGTGTTTAGGGGGATCGATTGTTTTCGTTGTTTCCGACTGGAACAAAAAAAAATGTAGGTACCAGAATATAAGACAGTATTGAATTTAGTAAAATAATATTTCTGTGGCATTTGAAAAATTCACATATTTTGGAGAAGACAAATCACTTTCCCCGTTCTAATATATTTCGTCTTTACTGCAGTCACAATAAACATAATGAAAATGTAGCCATCAACTAATTAAGTGATTGCCTTTATGACAATTAAATGTAAATACAAACATATCCATTTGCATTTACTGGAAAAAATCTTGTATAAATCACTTGACAATGACCACTATATACCTGTGCTTTGACTTGGCTGTGTTTTGGGGAAGTTTTAGCTTTGACCGTTTCAATCTGGAACATGGGAAAATGTCTAAATGGGCAATTATTTGTATGGGAATTATTTTCTTTGAAGAACAAAAATTATTCTTATTGCATCCCAAACATGATATCTTATCAGAATAATATGAACAATGTGTGAGTGAATTATAGAGTTTTAACGTTGCTGCAGGAATCTTTCACCCATTTGCGACGATAATATGAACACATTTTTTCTCTCACAAATTTTACATCGAGAAACTATTATTGATTCTTAATTTAAAATTGTACAATATAACATATAATAAATAATATACAAGTGCAATATACACTGCCAACATTGACTTCATCCTATATTTACCTGATCTTTGGTTCTCGAGGCGTGGACGATTTTTGAGGCATCGGGCTTTGAAGAAACAGTAATTAGAAGCATCCTATTACTTACTAGAATATTAAAGTACGAATACATCATATTTCAAAATTCAACATGCCATGCTAATAAGTGCAAAATAACCAGATCCATGTAGCATAGGCAGTACGAAAAATTGAAACAGCAATAAAATAATACCTTTTT
The DNA here is from genome assembly GCA_032361325.1 of Lepetodrilus fucensis. Classification (NCBI taxonomy): domain Eukaryota; kingdom Metazoa; phylum Mollusca; class Gastropoda; order Lepetellida; family Lepetodrilidae; genus Lepetodrilus; species Lepetodrilus fucensis. Next base: position 761 of record JAUTBV010127703.1, on the reverse strand, counting down.
AAATTTCTAGTATGGCATTTGATAAATTAATCTTGTGACCAAAGCTATATATTTCAAATACAGTAGACCTTGCATATAACGGACTCGGGATTGGCGATTTTTGTCCGTTATATGCAAAGTCCGTTATACGCGTACGTCTTAATTAGCGTTAGATGGGACTGGGACTTCAGATTCAGTACATTCCATAGGACACGGTTTATGCAAGGCCGTTGTAATGCGAGGTCTACTGTACATAATGAAGTTTGCAAGCTAAAATATGGATTATAGTCAAGCAAGACATATTAAATTTATTACAGAAAAAAATACATTGAGGACGATTTAACAAATTTAAGATGGACAATACATATTATATGCAGACAGCAACAATTGTGAAATTGTATAGCAGGAACAACACAGACACACAAGTTGAAACTAACCTTAGTATCTTTGTTATCTCCCTTTGGGCCAACATCGCTGGTTGACTGAAATATTACAAGTGTATTCCATGTAAACCTACAATGCTGGCTCAATTAGTCGTGTGGGATTGTGGGTGGTGGACAATTGTCATCTCTTTATTGGATCAACCAACCTGGCAATTCGGATGCATCACATTTACATATTGTGCAGTGGACATATTTAGATATTTACCAGAGTGATTATTGGAGTTCAATGTCGCTGCTGGAATCTTTCACCCATTTGCGATGAATATATATAGAGGATCTAACATGAGTGGTCATTCAATACTGAATTTATTAAACGAGTTGGTGAAACTGATATTGTGC
>JAUTBV010127692.1:0-12443 GCA_032361325.1 Lepetodrilus fucensis | reverse complement strand
GAACGTCGTCGCAAGCTCCGACGTTCACACGAGTTTAACCAGCACTTTCAAATCGTTCATACTTCAGTGAACAACCAGAAAATGACGGTCATTTCTTAAATACATGAATACAATGCTTTTCCCTACATGTATTGCTCATTGAACGGCTTCGTGCGTATTGCTTTTCCTACACAGCGCACGGCCTCCAGACCCGTATACTAGTGAAAAGTATTAATACGTATTGCTACGCGTGCTGGCTGAACGGCTTCTGTAGCAATACATATCGATACATATTCTAGCTTGAACGCACCCCAGGTATGTTTCAAAGAGACATTGTTTACTCTCAACCAAAGTATTACACAACTTTTGACCAAGGATTGCAAATTTTGGAGCGAAAATGGCCCTCAAATTAACATTCTATCTCAAATTTTTAGTACTATACTCTTAAAAATACTATTTAGGGATTATTTGCTTGACAAGAGAAGGTGAAATCAAATATCCAAAATCCAAGTGTTATGCTTCAGAGTTAAAGCTGCCATAATATGTCATGTTGTCTTATGCATATTTCCTATTGAATAGGTTAATATTCAGTTTACTTGCACTGTTTACAGATAATAATAATAATAATAATAATAACGTCTACATAAAGTCATAATGCACTATATCCACGCTCGAAAGCATGCTCAAAGCACTACATTATTATATGGATCAATGTGCACTCATTTCACCTTTTCAACTCCCTGGTGAGAGTATACAACCTGAGTTGCCATTTAAAGTGCTGGAAGGTTAACCATTCACAGTTCCATCTCATCCGACGGGTACCCATTTACAGCCATCAGATGTTTCATAAATTTTCTATTCCATGTATTTTTCAGCTTCAACTACAACCGAGAAGACGAGGAAATCTACAAGGAGTTTCTGGAAATAGCCAACGAACTAATCCCGAACATCGTGAAGAGCGTCGCCCATGACTTCTCGAACAAGGACTCGCTGCCACTCCTCCATGACCCTGCCGTGTACAAGGACATTCTGCGATTCTACGACGGAATCTGCGAGTGGGAGGAGGGTAGTTCCACGCCAGTCCTCCATGTAGGTTGGGCGCAGCACTTGGTGGTGTCCCTCTCCAAGTTCCACCCGAAAGTCCGGTGCTTTTTAGACGTAGGTGCGTCTGACGAAGAGGAAGAAGACGAGGAGGAGGAGGAAGAGAAGAACGGAAAGGTCAAGGTCACACGCAGAGGGTCGCAGAGCGAGGGTACGACGCCCGCGGGGAGAGGGAGACGCAGGAAGAAGCCGGAATTGAAGAACGGCGTGAAGGAGAAGGAGAAGGAGAATGGAATCGAGAATGGAAATACTGAAGAAGACGATCAGATCAAGTCGACGATTGAGGAACTGGTTTCGAAAGTCGGCGAGGACGGGAAGAACGACACGCCCAATCCAAACATTGCGGCGTTAGCGCAGGCGTGCAGCGAGTCCATCTTAAGCAAAGACTATCTGCTGGGCGGTGGGGAGCCGTTCACCACAACAGCCACGGCAATCGCCACTTCCACGTCGTCAGAGTCGCGCGTAGAGATTAACGAGTTCCTCAGTTCCAAATCGAACGGGACGCCGTTCATCGGCCTGACTGTAGAGACGATGCTAAAAGCCGAGAGTCCGGCGGACATGATGCTCTGCAAGAAGGACAAAAAGAACAGGCAGTTGCCCGCCAGCGGCGGCGGGGAGATACCAGCCAAGGCAGACATTTTAGCGGGCGTAGACCCTGTCTCCTTGTCGCTCCGAAGCGAGAAGATGAAAGGTTTGAAGAAGCTGCTGACGTCGTCCAAGCTGAACACGAGCGCCATCAAGCTCCAGCTGACCGCTCAGTCACAGGTTCATCTCAAGCACAGCAAGCGAGGGGCGGAATCCGATCAGTCGGGATCGCTGCGGAAACGAACGCGAAGAGAATAAATGTCTACCATCACGTTTATTATTATTTTTAATGCCCACAAATACATCGTTTCTACAACTTCTTTTAACCATATCCCTGCTGATTTAAGTAAAGACACTACTCTTTAGGGCATCTCTCGTTGCCTCCAGCATGGATAGGGTTAAATGCAAATACTGTGTTTTCCTTAATATCTTTTAAATTTTTGCAAATTTTAGGGAAATATTTTGCCTTCCTATTTTTAGCTTAGTTTCAAGTAATAACTATTCAAAATGGATTCAAATTATGTACAATATTTTATTCATGTTTTAAGTCAAGTACTCATTCAGTTTCAGTTATTATTCTTTACACAGAGCTCTAGATAAGATTTCCGTATCTTGATTATTTGCTGTACATATAAAATTCGGACTTAATTGCTTATGGTAAATTTTAATTCGCTTTCAAAATAATTAGTACTTACGAAGCTATATATTGTTGGTATTGTTGAGAGATTTCACAGTATACAATACAATCTGTTTTATGGATATTTCGACTGTTCATTTCTACAAGCTTCGAAAATGTTGCATGTTTTAGAATTCAACAGGGGCTTTGATGCACATTACTATTATTTTGTGTGTTGACGTAAATATGCAGTCTATCTAGAGCTCTGCACAGGACTCGCCTAAATTTACATTTATTAGGCACACGAATCACAAAATTGTTGATAACAGTCTGTTTTAACATTGTCCTTATCCTGCCACTTTGTAAATATAATTGTTTATAACTCTGATATTTTTTTGGACCCAGGAGAGCTTGCAAGGTCATGCAAATTTGCTTGTCCAAAAGAGCTGCATCACCATGAATTTATTTTACCTAGGGCTTCTCTGATTGCCTGCAGGAGGAAAGAGGTTAAAGTTGTCTCTTCCAAACCTGCGTGATCCATGTTAAAAATTATAAAATTTCTCCACATTTAGTAGAAATTCCCAAGCTTAAGGACTATTGTAGTCACTGATAGTTAAATCATTGAATCTTTGATCTTTCCTAAGAATTGTATGAAAATGACATGGCACTCTGTCATCGAATTATAAGATCCGTTTTAGGTCAACTTGCTGTACATGATTAGTTTTCTTGTTATTAGTGAAAATTTTATTACAGCATTTATGGTACTACTATTAACCAGTGGATTCGCACAATGAATAATATTTACAGTTCAATCAATGCCATGCCAAACAAATATCTGAACATACCGGTATTAATTATTGACTGAAATCTCTTGGGGACAAAATACATCGTGGAAAATATTTTGCATGTCATAAATCTTGCCATTATCTTGTCAATTCTGTTATCATAGCTGGGCTGTGTTCAGTCTGCACTACATTTCACTACTACACTAGTTCAAAGCAGCATATCAGCGAGTAGTCATATTTTGCACGCGTGCAGTCCATTTGCTTCATTCTTTGAGTTTTCCTAAAACACATGGGGTCCAAACACGTGAAAAGTAGCATGACGTACTACTGGCTGAACAGCTTCCATAGCGCTACATGGTATGTAGTGAAAACTATTGTAGGTTGAATGCACCCCAGGTTTCATTGTTAAAGTGATGATATAGGGTCATGACCAGCCATGTTGAGACCTCTAGCGATGGAAGGAATGGCAGTTTCTTGTCCCTTTTAAAATGATACGGAGATTGAGGCCGCGGCTGATCACAGCATCGAGAAGCTCATGTCTTTCATGTGTATAACTACAGCTAATGGATGTCGTGTTGTGAGTGTATGAAAGTGAATGAGGGCTCTAGGTTTGGATTTGGCGTTGCTTTGTTGTACATGTATATACAGTTATTACTTATTGATAACCAAAATTAAATAGGCTGGGGGGGATGGCTGACAGATGTGGTTAAGGAGGGAAGTTAAAAATATAAGGAGAAAACATTGTGAAACATATCACGTATGTATCTAATATTATTGTCCCAGCGTGATGTTTCAAGAAGTGACGTATCGAAACGATAAGTCCTATGTGGATATCGTACAGACAATGGATTGATGTTGTTGATTCATTGTGATGCCACAGCGGTTATGTCACAAATTTGCCTGTCTCAACATAGAATTTGATTACCTTTGATCAGAAACATGTTAATTTTAGGCATACTTATATCTTAAATTTCATCTGTGGCAATAAATAGGATATTACATGATGTTCTATTTAATATCAACTTTAATATCTTTATGCTTCATATAAATTTATACATTACCTGGTAGACTATGCGTTAAAAATAAAAAACAAAATTGATAGTCTGAAAGGACTTAAATACTGGTACGTCAAGTGAGTTACAGCATCCTTGATGTTATTTTTTAAATGTAAGTTTGGCATGATTTAATTGGGTTTGTGGCTATTTTATTATAAAAGGAAAATAAAATTCAGTAGTGAAAGAATTATAAATTAACTTTCAAATAATTCTATTGTCTATTTGCTTAGTGACACTTGGATTACAGACTGAATAATTAAATTCTTGTACCTCGGTATTTTATGCTGACTTTTTAAGATTTCTTAATAGTTTGAATTCTATTCGGGGGCTAAAGAGTGGGTCATGTGTGATTGAATGGGATGAAGTAAGTGAAGAATGAATGCTTGAATGATCACTATTTACCCTTTAATGAACATTTCATACTATTTATGTTTTGTTTGTTGTTGAACTTGTCAATTAGTGTTCCATAGTTATGAAGGCATGTTTACTGTACTGTATAGCTTTCAATGTCATCACTATTTATTTATCTTCATTTGAATGTAAATATCAGGTTGGGTGTGATATTGAAATGAAGTAAAATGTTACTTTCATTATTATTGGTATTTGTACTGTATTTTCATGTTTACTTTCACGATTCAAATACTCAGTTTCTTAAAATAGCACAAAGTAAATGAATCATACTTCATCACTAGTCTTTATCAAAGACATTTCGTGGCAGTGATTTTGATTTTTTTTTAAATGTTTACATTTTTTTTTTAATCGACGCTTCAACAAAATAAAAATAAATTTAAATAAGAAATTGACACGAAACAACTTTGACAACAACTACTTCTGTTTTGTAAGTTTTTCTTCTTATTTTTCTTTCTAAACTAGTTTTAGTACATTATGTGCATAGAAGATCACAATATACTGTTCCTTTCACCACAAATTTAATTACTTTTCAATCCAGAATGTATCGAGTTTTTAACACTTTTTAACTTGTGACGAACCTTGGACATGTTCTGCTGAAGTTAAATTTACACTATGTTGTTTTTGAAGTATTGGAATAAATTCATTTCCAATAATTGACTTTATGTCGACAAATCTAATTTGAAAGTTCTAAGTGTTGAAAGAATCATGTTCCAATAATCAAATTTAACCCTCTCCCTGCTAGATTAGACACAGGCACTGCTCTTTATAGGGCATTTCTCATTGTCTCCAGCATGGAGAGAGTTAAAGGGCCTATTTTCATTCTTCTCATGCTTGATTCTCTTGCGACTCGCTCTTCTCACATTTCTTTCTCTTACAAATGTTTTGTTCCAATGTCTTACTTCCGTCCTCTGTGTGTTGGATTTACAATACATTTTCAATTTTCAAATCTTGACCTTTTCAGTGTGACAGTGTTGAACATATTTGTGTAGCAGTAGAGTATTCTATTTTGTTTTGCCATTTATGTTACTGTGTGTGTGTATATATATATAGTCTTATCTACCTATTTACAGACATAAAACAACTTTACACATTGAAATTAAATAATTATCAGAATTAAATAATTAACTGAATTTTGATTTGTATATGTTAAGTGGGTACATATGTACCCATGTTGTTATTATACTGTGGCCTTACTTTTACAGATATCGTCTTGTTTATAGAATTGGACCCTTATTATAACACTTCATTTGACATGCATGATTTCGTACAACAGATTTCAGTTTAATTTAACAATTATTATTTTGAAATTTTTAGAAACCTGACCAGGGGGAAACTTGAGTAATATTTCAAACTCAAAGTTCTTTTTGTTAGATCTCCCTACTGGATGAATCTTTCACACATCAATATATGGCAACTGTGGCTGCCTCTATGATGGAGAAGGTTAAATTGTGTATCTGTACACAATTTAAGAAAAGTTTTGGAACTCCCTTTAAAATAATATAATTTAAATTTGCACATTTTGCCCTGAGACTAAGAAACTTTTTAGTATGTTTTCATAATTCCAAATATTAAATTTGAATTTGAGCATTAAATTGTAGTTTAAAAGTTTTGTAATTTCAGGGTCTGGTCTGTGTGTTAACAAAAGGGTTGTACGGTAGTCTGCCTAAATCAGGGCTTTAGCAGAATATGACGTAAAACCTGGATTTATGTCCAACCTCCCTTTACAATTCTTTCGTGAAATACACAGGCCTGATTGAACTTTTATTTATTTCCATAATTAATTATTCTTTGTTGTCGTCGTGTATGGATGAAATTCCCGCCGCGACATAAAACACAAATTCATTCATTCTTTGGTGATTTCTCATTTTTTAAATTTCTTTAATTATTTATCAGCACTGTATCATAAACACACTAATTTGCTGTTGTCATTTTTCAACCCATACACAATTTCATATAGATGCAGCCATTTTGAACTTATTTTTAGACATTTTTTAACCTCACGTTCCATCCCCTTTTTGTAATATATTTCACAGATGGTGCTGAACTAAGGGGAGACAATTGTTTGTCGGATGTTGTTACATGCAGTTTGGACAGTATAGCTCACTCATACAGTGCACATGAATTTAATCAGTATAAATACATATCACAGTTGATCCATATTGTTCCCTCATTTGAAGAACGGAAAGCATTGAAACTTTGTTATGCTTGTATAAGTTGTTAATATTAATTTAATAGATTTAGAATTGGAAATTCAGGTATTTTTCAGAGTATTACTGATTATTGTCAATTTGTAATTATTTCAAATATTACCCAGTATCTAAAGTTATCTTCTTTTCTTTTTTTATAAAAATTTCAGTTTCTAATTCTTGAAATGCTGTCATGAGTAGGAGATTAATTTTTGTTTATTTGACAAAAATTGTTTTAAAAAATATAATGTCCTTTATATGATATTGTACGCAAAGTTCCATTTACATTTTATATGGTTATGGCCACCAATGGTTAATATTTGACTACTGGTGTATGCTGCTTGGCATCAAGACTAGTGCTATACATCGTGTATATAAATATTTCTGGTAGTATCATTTCCTGACATGTACATACGTTCGTTTCATGTTCATTTCATGTTAATAATCCACCCGTGATGGTTTGCTGTTGTAACTTCTATATGACTTTGCAAACTATATTGTTTCATTGAGGCTATCATATTGTATCGATGTGTGTGTGTGTGTGTGTGTGTGCGTGCGTGCGTGAGTGTATACGTAGACTATAATATGCTTCTTCCCTTTAGTGTTTTATTTGATTTGTTGAAAATGTCTAATCAAAAACATGTGCTTTCTATTAATTGATGTCCATATTATGTATTTTAAGAATTTATTTACGCTACACTTTGTAGCAATAAAGGTCAAAACGTAGAACATAAATTCTCATGACTTTCAGATAAATAGTTTAGTCAGTAGTTAAGAAGGTGAAGAAAAGATGTTTTTTTAATACAAATTTGAGTCATTATGTTTGTTAAATTATGTGTTTATCAATATTATAACGTGCATAAAATGTTAGAAACATTTCAAACTGTATAAATAACTATCATTTCAAGTGAGGGTTGTCTCCCTTGTCTCAGTATGTTTTCATTTTACATTGTTAATTCAAGGGGCTATAGGACACTTTTCAAGAATAAACTTCTGTATTTAGTTGGTATATTACTGAATATCTCAACTATTTACAAAGCCTATTATAATGATATGATTGAGAGCATGATAGAAGCGATTGAGGAAATCTTATTGTTGAGATCCTCTCATTTAAATGCAGCCATTCTGAGTTACTTTCTGAGTAGCATTCATAAAATAAATTGTCGTTTTCATTAGGTCAGTAATTTATGTAGATATATTTTTAATTTATCATTTTGTGCTTAACATATACATTTATACAAATTATCATCGCAAATGGATGAAAGATTCCTGCAGTGACGTTAAATAATCACTCATTATGAAAATTAATTAAGGGCCGGCAGATTGCTGTGGGTGGTCTTTTTACCACATTTTGGCTTTCCGAATCTGGTGACATTGTTCTTCCAATACGTACGCAAGTTCGTAAAAAGCGTCGGGAGTCCGTAGATGTTTCGAAATTCTTTGTTGTTATAATAATATAAAGCTAAATGTACAGTGTATATGTAAAAAAAAATTCTGGTCCGTAATATTTCATTGAGTACCGTATTTATTAAATGATAACGTACTGGTAGGAAATATTTGTACTTGTAATTTACATTATTACAAAATATATCTTCTATTTCCTGAAAATTATTGTAGTGCCTTTAATGCAAAATATTGAAAACTGATTATTATTTTGGTGTCCATACTAGTACATCAATTTGCAGGATTAATATAGTGGATGGCAAATGAAAATCTGCAGTGTTTATTTTTTGCAATGTCTAGGTACCTTTGTTAAATGTTATTAGTTGTCATGATTTAGTGTTACGTTCATTCTTGGAAATGTCCTACGATTTGAACTGACCGCTGTCCAGTTGTACCAGCCATGTAAATATGTATTTGTGACAGAATCATCACTGTAGCTCATCGAGTATGGGTAAATATCCCCGCTGTGACGTAAAGCACTTAATTCAATCAATCGATCGTTGTAGGTGTGCTATTTGTATTCCATGTTCATTTATTGTTACCACAGCTTTGCCGAATTTTGTGCTTTGACTGCAATAGTCGTAATGTTTTTCTCCCAGAGTTCTTGGCACAGGAAGTGACTCTGGACATTCTCCGAGTGAATATATTTACACTTAATTAATATTCATCTTTTAGTCAGGCTGAACAGTTCCTAGAAAAAGAAAAAAAATGGACAATGGTCTATTTTTATTTATTTATTATTTTCTTTTCTTACAGACACGAGACAATCTTGGTTTGGACACTAATGTCTAAATATTTGTTACTGGAATCTAGTGGAATTTTATTTTTCCTGTATGTTAGGTATTTTGTATAGATAATTATCAGTATGCTTTTCTTTTCTCTACATTTGAACAACATATGTATAATATATACAGGGATGAGCATGGGTCAAATATTCTTGAGGCGATGTAAAGCACTAATTCATTCATTCATTCATTCATTCATGATAATCTTCTGTGGATCTGCAGATTTTTAGGCTCTGGTGTCGATCTCATGAACCTGTTTTCACCCTGTGTTCCAGCCGTTCCAGCTGAAAACACAATTTCCCATTCTCGTCCCTGCATATGGAACATTAAAACATTGGAGATAGAATTAGCAGACTGCACTTTGTATTAACCCTCTCCATTCTGGAGGCAACCAGAAATGCTCTAAAGAGCAGTCTGTGTCTAATCCAGCAGGGAGAGGGTTAATCAAGGAGAAGAAATATTAATTTACACTTTTTAACAGGTCATTTTAACTTGCCCGGTGTTTCATCAATTTCTTGTCAATATCAACCAAAGAGCATCCATCACGTACATATTTTCATAGTTTTATTACATTTATTGCAGAACAGGCTTGTATGGTTTACAGGTTCTCTCTTGATGAGCAGTAATACATGCACCATCTCATCAATGATGTGTGTTTATTGTCAACTTCAAATAACTTGTGCAACTATTGGTATGAACCATGTCTCCATGCTGTAGGAAATTATATAAAGAGATGTGAAGATGCATGATTTAAAATAAATTGCTGTTTGCATAGTTACTGGTTTAAATATTATCAAAGGATCGCCAATATTAATAATGTTACAATTTCTTGCATGTAAATAGTTTTCATTTTGTAATAATGAATATTCAAAATACATGTACTAGAGAATGTTCTCATTAAAATTAGATCTCATGCAGATATTTTGGGATGGTCTGGCCCCGAGATTACGAAACTTTTCTGAGTACGTTTTTGTGCTTTGCTCAAAAACATGACGTTTTATGGACAAAATTCTGAGGAGTATGAAATCGTACTCCGAAAAGCTTCGTAATCTCAGGCCCAGATTATTGTATCGGAGAAATGTCACTATCCGTACTGTATCTGAGAGGCACAAGTTTCGCATCTGATTTTAAAGAGATTGTAGTACATGTATGTTCACTATAACCACGTTGGATTACGTGCCATATTGAAGCTAGTCATTGTTATTATTAAATTAATAATAGTAGCTACTACCGTCTATCAGACGAATGAATGTATGTTTTAACCCATTCTATTCTAACAGCACGTTTGCTTTACAGTCATAGGTAGTCTAAAGCAGTGTGTCCACTATCAACATTTCGGCTACATGTTGGCTAACATGAATTTTGGCCATGTATGCACTATCAACATTCTCGGTAACATTTCATCAACATGTTGTCAAGATATTGAGGAAATGATGTTTAAAATGAGCGGGAAAATAGGATTTGGGAGGGAAAATGGATGAAATCTATGTATTTAACTATTTCTGCTAGTCCTATAGTTTGACATGAAATGCATTGACACCCCTATTTTGTAGATTATCTCGGTAAATACTTAATGGAATGAAAAACAAAAAAACTTAATTTTCTTATTTCATTTGACCTAAACCAAAAGTTTTAAAAATTAAAAATAGTGCACCAGTAATAAAAAATCAGTTTATATCACCAAATATTTTGACTAAGTATTATTTTATGCAGAGGGACAACGTCCAACAGAAGCAACAGGTAAAAAGGCTCGATTTGCACGTGCTGATGCTCTTCGTCACATACCCGCACATGCAAATTCAGCCTATGTGCCTGTGCCTTCTTTCAAACCGCCCCTCTGCATCAAATAATACTTACTCAAAATATTTGGTGGTTGTTATATAAACAGATTTTTTATTACTGGTGCAATATTTTTTATTTTGGTTAGGTTAAATGAAATAAGAAAAAGAAGTATTTTTGTTTTTCATTCCATGAATTATTTACCAGATAATCTACAAAATAGTGGTGTCAATGCATTTTATGCTAAACTATAGGTGAAATGCCTTTTGCACTTATTGAACATTTTGGGCTATAAACGAAAACAAATCACTTTGTAAACAGTAAAACACAAAAAAAGGCTAAGGACATTTAGAAATATAACTATGTTTTTATATAAAGAAAGAAATAGAAAAACAATGTTTTTTACTTTTCCGCAAAAATCCCACTTTTGGGGGAAACATGATTTGACCTCCCACTCCCAAATTACATGTCTTCAGGTAGGTCAGCTGATGTAAAGCTGACTTCTTATTGGTCAATCTCGCCAACATCTCTCAACATTAATTGCTTTGCATTTATTTCAGCAACATGTTGGGATAAATGTTGCCCAACTTTTTGCCCTGTAGGCTATACACTATCAACATTTGGGAAACATGGTGTTGGATTACAAATGTTGGTGAAATGCTGACAAGTGTGCACAGGGCTTTAGGCTTCGGAAATAAGTTGCAGAGTTACAGCTGTTAGTAAAGTATGAGTTTAGCTATGAATTTAGATCCAATAGTGTGGTTACTGAAGAAACATAAAATGTGTGCTAATGTTGCCCAACACTTTGTACAGCTAGTATGTGTCTGTGATGCAATACAACTAGTGTGTTATCAGCTGGTTATGTGGAGAAATATTGTTTACTGTCTCAAGTTATGTTCCTTCTGCAAACGATGACCCCTAGACATTTACTGTACAGTCATCTTGGCTTAATAAAGACATCATTTCATCCACTAGATTTTGGTTGGTTGAAATTTGAATTCAGTTTGAAACCGCTTTCAAGATTAATACACTCGTGGCATGCCTTGCAATCATCGCGACGTGAAACATGAAACAATAACTCGCTGCTCATGCCTGGTAAATATGGAGTTTAACGTAGCTGCGGGAATCTTTCATCCATTTGTGAAAGTATGCACATTCCCAGCTTATGCCAGGCCGGATTTTCACTGGCAGTTAGTACCAGTAAACAGAATATCCTGCTGCAGACAGAACATTGATACCTTTAGTCATTTGTCTCACAGCATAGAGCTGGAGAGCGGTGACTGTTTTTGTTTACTTGTGCTAGTCTAGATTTTCACCAGTTAACAAATATATCCCACTCAGACACTTTAAGCTAACTCTGAGCCGACCAGGCGATGCTGTATACTTCCCTTTACTGCTGAGCGCCAAGCAGGGGGACAACAACTAACAACGTTTAGCGTCTTTTGGTAGGACGCTGCTGGGGTTTGACGCTCTTAAGCTTTACACCATAGAGTCAGTATGATATCGACATTGAGTAATAGTTATACATTGTCTGGAAATAGCATCCATTCAAGACATGATAATTACAATGACAATGTAGACGATTATTAAATTTTAATCAAACACTTCACAAATGGATACCACACGATTGTATTGCAATATAGGCTATATATATATATATATATATATATATATATATATTGTGGACATGTAGTCTCTATTATATACATGTATATCTC